>JAVSIQ010000264.1:0-111086 GCA_038502775.1 Hippodamia convergens
TCGCAGTACGACTCTCACTTGTTGGACAAGATAACGCAGGAGTTTGACGTGTTGACGAGTGGAGATGGTGAGTTTGGGAGTGTTGGGTTTGATGAATGTTGCATGATTGTGCAGGAGAAATTATAAAAACGGGTATAAAAGAGAGTAGGAAAATCGTTTGATCAATCAATATAAAGGAAAAGATTCTAAAGCCGGGTTCTCAGAGCTTCGTACTGTCGCATGCGACAATCCCCACCCTTCCTTGTTTCATGAGATTGTCGCAGAAATCCAGTGTGTAGTTGAATCATTTCAACTACAAAAGGGCGACAGATTTTAACAACCAGAAATGAAAAGGTAGGGGCCAGGGGAAGTTTTGTTTACATGCTCTGATTGGATGAATCGCTGTCGCCTGCGACAGTACGAAGCTTTGAGAACCCAGCTTAAGGCCTAGGATTACTGAATTAAGGCCCATTTGCACCAATTTCCCTTGAAATGATTACTTAACTAAGCGTCCCTTGAAGTTAATGGTCGCTTAAATTTATTGACAGTTTCACGACTGTCACTCAACAGAGTCTAAAGTAGGGGACCCTTAAATATTTCTATCTATACTCCATTCACAAATATAAAATTACATCTCTAGTTTTGGAAATTTGACACATTCCACTCTGTATCGAACGAAAATGGAGGTTATGACGCTTGTCAAAATATTTCCATGTTCCAAGTCAACACTATGTTGTCCTTTCTACATTCTTAGCAATTACGTACACTGCGCAAAAAAATTAACGCACATTCTGAAAATCTCAATTTTAATGAAAGTTAACTCTACATTGACTTTATAACTTATTTTTTATGTTCTCTCGGGAAGGTTTTGAACAATACAAGACACATTAAATGGAAGAAAAATTCAGGATTTCACCGAATCTTATGTGAAAGAAGAGAAATGAACAATTTTCAAAATACTGAAATGCTGATAAGTGATTTAATTCTTGGTATTTCCACCCCTTGCGTTAATTACAGCTCGGCAACAACGGTTCATACTCAAAATGAGTGATCTTAACATGTTCTGATCTGATTCTTCCCAGATTTCTCCGAGTTGGATTCCCAAGTCATTAAGAGTAGCTGGATGATTTTCTGAACTTCTCAGCCTTCTATTGAGGTTGTCCCAAACCTGCTCAATCGGATTGAGATCTGGATTCCATTCGAGAGACTTCAACATCTTCAAGGTACTCCTGAACGATGCGTGCACGATGGGGTCTGGCATTATCGTCCATAAAAACTTAAATATTCACCAATGTATGGGGCAAATGGCACTACATGCTCTTCAAGAATGTTCCTTATATACTTATCAGCATTCATAGCTCCATTATCAACGACCACTAAGTCTGTCCGAGCAGTCAAAGATATTCCACCCCATACCATAATCGATCATCCCCCGAACCAGAAACCAGTAGTATTCAGGAAATTGCACTGAGCATATCTTTCATGTGGACGTCTGTATACAAGGGAACGTCGATCACAATGATTGAACCAGAATCTAGACTCATCTGTGAAGAGAACTCTTTCCCAATGGGCCTCTTCCCAATAGATATGCTCTCTTGCAAAATCCAAACGCGCCCTTCGATGGGCTGGGATAAGAGCTGGGCCTCTTGCCGCGACACGAGGCCTTAAATCATATTCTCTGAGGCGATTTCTTGTTGTCTGAGTGCTAATTTGCCCCCATGAGTTTGCTCAAGCTGATTTTGAAGGAGGCGAGCGGTTGCAAACCGTTGTCTCAACGAAGAAACTCTCAAGTAACGTTCTTGAATGGCAGTTGTTACCCGTGGTCTTCCCTGTCCTGGTCTTCGGACATTCATACCTGTCTCCCTGAATCGCTGCAACTTTCTCGACACACTTGTATGGGAAACTCCAAACCTTTCTCCAATTCTTGTGTATGTCCACCCTTCTTCTCGCAAAACTACCGCTGCGGCAGTGTATTTCTATCTATACTCCATTCACAAATATAAAATGACACCTCTGGCCTTGGAGATTTGACTCATTCCACTCTGTATCGAACAAGAATGTAGGTTATGACGCTTGTCAAAATATTTTTATGTTCCAAGTCAACACAATGTTGCCCTTTCTGCATCCTTACTTATTTCTCAGAATGTGAATTTGTTTGGAAAATGAATGAATTGGAAAAGATGTGATGGACGAATATAATTAAAGTTTATATGAGGTGATAGAAAGGATACCTTTTCTAGTTATTTGCAATTTTTCGATTTCGAACAATATGAAAACAAAGAAACAAACTGGCATCGTCGTTTTGTCATCAACGATATTTTCTGTGTGCGCACTGACTTTTCATCAGGTGCACCAACTCCTGAAAACGATACCATGACCTCCTATGTGATTTTATAAAGTAAATGGAGTACAGATTGATGATGATCTCCAATAGGGAGATAATCATTTGAAAAAACCTGATCATCATAAAATCAAATCCTCTTGAACAAGCTTAGTCGTGAGTGTTCTTTAAAATGACCTCTTCACTTGAATTTCGTTGTACCCTCTGTTAAGTGACATTTAAATTTCAAAAGGTAACTTTCAATTTAAGTGCTCCTCTAATGACCACTTGAATTTTTAAGGGCGGGATTCTAACCTTAAATAATTTGTTGGACTCATGAACTGGCTGCAGAACTGTTGTGGTTTTCTGATAACTTTGACTAATAATTTTGATAATTGATTCATTCCGACCTGGAAATAGTTGAAATTGTGGAATAAGGATTTCCTTCATATTTCAATGAATTGGATGGGCTGCAGAATATTTTCAAACTCTGTTTCGAACTCTTCATTATCTTCTCTCACATTGTCAAATTTATTTTATTATCCATTCTTGAGTCCTAGGATTAATTACTGCCAGAGTCAGATCTGTGAGATAATTTGGTTTTGTAGAAGCTACTGCTCCTCCCCAGTTTCTTTATCTTCCTAACAGATTCAACAACTTTCTTTGATTTTCATGAACCATTTATTCAACTTTACTTATCATGAATATTAATCAAAATACAGGGTGTACCATGTTCGACGGCGTATTAGATGTTTCTGAAAAACTGGACTTATTTGAAATCTGAAAATTGGGAGCTGAAATATTCTTGAAGCCTGACCTCTTTCACTTATACAGGGAATGAAAAAAAAATTTCAAACATTTTTTCTGGTTTTTCGTTCTCTTAAGCACAAACCGTTTTCACATTTTTGAAGTCGAAGACTGTGGAAATGATCCAACATTTCTAGAATTTTGAGAAACTCTTCACAAGGTGTTCCAAATGTTGGGTCAAAATTTGGGATTAAAATTGGCCCATAACTTTTGTTTTTCGAATTAGAACCCTTTTGTTTATGATCGTGTTGGAGTATGCGAAGAAAAAAATGATAGAATTATTCATTTTAGGTGCATGAACATGTTTATGTTCATTATGTTATGGTTATGTTCAAATTCATAAAATTTGTTTCATATTAACAATGAAAAATAAATTAGGAAAATAGGTCTGTCACTAGTGAATTATTGTGATAATTTATCTTCCATGACCAGAGATCATTGTTGATATGAAACAGATTTTATGAATAAAATCAAAAAATCCTGAATTACTCAAGAATTATTCATTTTAGGTGCATCAACATGTTTGAATACTATCATTATTTTTCTTCGCATAAACCAACACAATCATAAAAAAAGGGTTCTAATTCGAAAAACAAAAGTTATGGGCCAAAGTTTGCATAACTGAAACATCCCAAATTGACCAAGTCCTTTTTTTACAGGTTCCAACTCTTACCCAACAGAGAAGTCCGTCACCGCACTATCCATCGTAGACCAAAGAACCGCAACGAACGCAGGCTCAAACCTAAACACATCTTCGACGATCCGCCCAACAGTCGTATGCGGCCTGAAAGTCAAGAGCAAAGCCCCCAAATCGACGTTCAACATACACACCCCCCAATCTCCAGACGACATGGAAGTCAGCTACCCCCAAATCCCCGAGAAATCTTGCCTCTTTCTGGTCGTTTACGACTTTTCGTTCAAGAAAAAGGAGGAGAAACTAGACGACGACTTGAAGACACCACCTGACGAAGTTCAGGAAGAGGATATAATTCAAGGGAAGGAAAGTAACGTAGAGTTTATAGTGAACGGGATGAACAACATTGATAACATAGAGGAGATGAACTTGTCCCCGAAAAACCTCATGAAGCATTTGCAGTCGTTTTATAAGGCTTTTATACCAGGGGAAAGCGATGAAATATGTCTGCCCCCTTCGGAGGAAGATCCCAAGAAGTGGTTCGACAAGAAATGGCCGGAATCTAGAGTGTTGTCTTCGAATTCCTCGGAGGCAGACTCCTGCCTACCGGTCTCGTGTCTAAACCAAGATAACCTCCTACTGAACGGTCAAATATCCAATTTGAAAGATACAACACAAGAAAAAAGCATCTCGGACCACATAAACGATCTCAAAAGCAAGGGACTGTCGAACAAACTCAATTACTCGAGAGCGGTGCAGTGCGTGACCCTGCCCGGTCCTACAAAAACAGGGACGATCTTGTCATCTCGGACATACTGACAACGTTGGACGGTTCACACATTCTGGTCGTGCTGAGGAGTTTGAACGAAATCGGAGGGGGTGTTGCTTTTGTACGGTTTGGATTTCACCGGCAGCATGGTCAAGGTTAACCCTGCGCCTGTGCACTGGAGGGAGCTGCTAGGGTATGAGAATCCGGTGCAGGTTATCCTGTTGCCTGCGATCGAGAAGTTTGGGAATTCGGTGGGGAGTAAAGGGATCGAGGGAGATTTGGTTATGGTGTGTTCGGACGGGGCTGTGAGGATTATAGAGTTGGGGACGATGAAGACTATTTGTTATGCTAAGTTGGAGGGGGAGAAGTTTACGTCTGCGGCGTATTGCAATAGTAAGTCTCTTTTTTTTTTTTTCAAATGATTAAATGAATCAACTTTATTGTGACTGGAATAAAAGCTTAAATGAATGAACAACAAAGAATTACTAAAATATTGTTATCATTCTATCAATCAACTTTATTATGAAGAGAAACAAAAAGGTTACATGAAGTTATATATCAAGAATCAGTTATAGATTCTAACAATTCAATTAATCAAATTAATTTGTAATTTGATACAATCTCGAACATAAATGAATATCATTATTATTTTTAAATTCCTCTTTATTTTGATAATTCAATCAATCAACTTTATTATGAAATAAAAAAAACTTAAATGAATGAACATACAAAATATAAGTAAAATATTCTAATAATCCAACCAATCAATTTATTATGAAGAGAAAAGACTTGCGTGAATGAACTTACTAATAATCAGTAAAATATTCCAAGGATTCCATTCATCCTCTTAATTGTGACAAAAAAAATATTAAATGAATGAAAATACAAAGAATCAGTAAAAGATTCAAATAATTCAATCAATCAACTTTATTATGATAGAAAAAAAACTTATCTGAATGAACTTACGAAGAATAAGTAGAAGATTCTAAGAATTCAAGTAATATTCCTCATTCTGACCAGGTAAAAAACAAGAATGAATATACAAAGATTAGATAAAAGATCCTAATAATTTCATCAATCAACTTTATTATGAAGAGAAAAAAAAAGCTTTCACCAAGTTATATATCAAGAATCAGTAATAGATTGTAATAATTCAATTCATCAAATTAATTTATTTCTCGAAAATAAATGAATATCATTATTATTATTGAATCCTCTTTATTATGACAGGAAAAAACTTGCATGAATGAACATACAGAGAATCAGTAAAATATTCTGATAATTCAATCAATCAACTTTATTGAGAAATGAAAAAAAACTTAAATGAATGAACAAACAAAGGGTCAGTAAAATATTCTAATAATTCAACCAATCAATTTATTATGAAGAGAAAAAACTTACGTGAATGAACTTACTAATAATCAGTGAAATATTCCAAGGATTCCATGAGTCCTCTTAATCGCGACAAAAAAAAATTTAATGAATGAAAATACAAAGAATCAGTAATAGATTCAAATAATTCAATCAATCAACTCTATTATGATAGAAAAAAAAAACTTACCTGAATGAACTTACGAAAAATAAGTAATAGGTTCTAACAATTCAAGTGATACTCCTCATTTTGACCAGGTAAAAAACTTACGAGAATGGATATACAAAGATTAGGTGAAAGATCCTAACAATTTCATCAATTAACTTTATTATGAAGAGAAAAAAAAGCTTTCACGAAGTAATATATCAAGAATCAGTAATAGATTGTAATAATTCAATTCATCAAATTAATTTATTTCTAGAAAATAAATGAATATCATTATAATTATTAAATCTTCTTTATTATGACAGGAAAAAACTTGCATGAATGAACATACAGAGAATCAGTAAAATATTCTGATGATTCAGACAATCAACTTCATCATGAAATAAAAAAAATCTTAAATGAATGAACATACAAAGAATTAGTAAAATATTCTAATAATTCAATTAATGAAATTAATTAATAATTCAATACAATCCCGAACACAAATAAAGATCATTATTATTATTATTTAATCCTTTTCAGTGTGACAATAAAAAACTTACATAAATGAAATTTATTATGGAATAAAAAAATTAAATGAATTAAAATATTCTAATGATTCAACAAATCAATTTATTATGGAGAGAAAAAACTCACCTGAATTAATACACATAGAATAAGTTAAAGATTCTAATAATTCAATCAATCAACTTAATTTTGACAGGATCACAACTTGAAGGAAAGTTCAAAAATTGGTAAAATATTCTTATGAATCAATCAATTTTATTGTGACAAGGAGACAAAGAAAGCTTACATGGATGAACAATCAAAAAATCAGTAATAGATTCAAATTATTCAATCAATCAACTTTAATACAACAGGAAAAAACTTAAATGAAAATGAATGAACATACAAAGAATTATTTAAGTTCATAGTGAGGAGAAGAAAACTTACGTAAATGAACATACTGAGACTGAGAATGAGTAAATGATTGTAGTAATTCGATAAATCAACTTCATTTAAAATGGGAAAAAACTTAATTGAATTAATAAAGTAATCATAAAATTCAACCAACAAATTTATTATCTAAAGAGGAAAAACTTACGTGAATGAATATACAAATAAAAAGTAAAAGATTATAATGATTCAATCAATCAACATTATTATGATTGTGGCAAGAAAAAAACTTACATGTTGTGTTACAAGAACATACAGGGAGTTAGTAAAATATTCCAATAATTGAACCAATCAATTTATCATGAGGAGAAATGAACTTAATTGAACGTATATAGAGAGAATAAGTGAAAGATTCTAATAATTCGATAAATCAACTATTTTGACACAAACAAAACTTGAATGAATGAACATACAAAGAATTGGTAGAAGATTCTTTTTTTATTATGACTTGAGAAGGACTTGTATGAATGAAAATACAAAGAATGATCAATATTAAAATTTCAATCAATCAACTTTATTATGACTAGGAAACAAAAAAGCTCACATGAATTTATATACCAAGAAACAGTAAAACTAATCATTCAAGTAATCCTCATTTTGTGACAAGAAAAAAACTTACAAAACTTTATTATGAAATGAAAAAATTAAATGAATGCACATACAGATAATAGGTGAAATATTCTAATAATTCAACCAATTGGTTTATCATCAAAAGACAAAAAACTTACGTGAATGAACATTTTTTCATAAAAATCATCGATATTTTCTTCAATTTAAAAATGGGAATTCTACTCGTAGAATGAACGAATTTTTTTTTCCCCCTCATAAATATAACATTACAGAGCAAAGCGTCTTATACATGAGCATAAGATTATTTAATTTTTTACCTAAAATTATAAGGAATATTCAAGAATTTAAAATTTCAAAAAAACAATCTTGTCAATTATTGTCAAATGTGAACCCTATTCAATACTTGAATTCAAGAATTTTTGTTGTCGATTGTAAAATGCATGCTCTACTCCGGGTGTTATTTCATGATTTTTTTTTATGTTCAAATTTTGACCTGTTTTCCTCTTCTTTGATTTAGATTGTATGTCGATGATTTGGGAAATAAAGATTTTTCTATTCTATTCTATTCTACATACAAACAATAAGTAAATTAACATGAACATAAATTAATGTAAAGAATTGATGAAATATTCTAATATGTAATTCAAAATTCAATTAATCCTCTTTATTGTGATAAAAAAGCTTACATGTGAATGAACATACAAAGAATCAGTAAAAAATTCTAATAATTAAATTAACCTTTCTTCATTGCGACGCAAAAAAAATTAGTAAAAGTTTCGAATCATTCAATCAACTTCATTATAACAGGAAAAAACTTAATTGAATGAACATACAAAGAATTAGTAAACTATTCTAATAATTCATTGATATATAAAGAATAAGTGAAAGATTCTGATAATTCAATAATCATCCTTATTGTGACGAAAAAAAAAACTTACATGATTGATTATAGAAAGAATCAGTAAAAGATTTGAATAATTCAATTATCCTCTTTATTGTGGCGAGAAAAAAAAACTTACAAGAATGAAGATACAAAGAATTAGTAAAAAAATTCAAATAATTGAATCAATACACTTTATTATGACAGGAAAAACTCTAAAACGAATGAAAATACATAGAATTATTAAAATCTTCTAATATACAAAAAAATATTTCAATAATTCACTCAATCAATTTATCATGAACAGAAAAAAGAAAAAACCTTACATGAATGAACATACAAAGAATAAGTAAAAGAGTTTAATAATTATATAAGTAGTCATATTAGACGAAAAAAAACTTGTTAATGAACATACAAAGAATCAGTAAGAGAAAAAACATTACTATGACTATTATGAGACCATTATACGAGAGGTGGTTTTGCCATTGTTGGGAATGTTCACACAACATTTCATATAAACGTTACTTATGTTCATCCATCACATATTATCGAATTCATTTATTATCTGAAGTAAGTTCACATTCAGGGAAATTCGTAAATGTTCTTAACAAATTTATGTAGAAGGAACAAAGTAACATCAATGTTTCCCATTTTCTTTCGATCCAGTATGGAATTTGTTGAATTTTCAAGGTGAGAGGATTCGAGTTATGAATTCTCTAAGATAGAAGTTGCAGCATTGAATTTTTGGACAGATAAATTTTCTAAATTAAAAAAGATTAAAAAATTCCCGTTCATACGTTGTAAATCTGTTGCAGGTCTCGAAAGGCTATGCGTCTCCACCGAAGAAGGCTCCCTCCACTTCTACGTACTCAACGACACGGACAACGAGTCCCTCGAAGACCACGACGACGAAGACATGTTCTGCAACTCCGAATCCACCCCGTACTCATCCACCTACCCCGAACTCCCAGACAGCAGCGAGATGCGTTGCTTCCACGAACCAACCTCCACCATAACCTTGACCGAACTGAAGAACCTCCACTCGTTAACCCAGTTCGAACCCCTCAAAGCCGGGTACTGCGCGGTGGTGCCCCCCTGCTGGACCGAAATCCAGCAAGCCCAAAGGCAAAGGAGGCATCCGCAGAGTTTAAGCGTAGACGGTGAGGCTTACACGAAGACTTGGAGGTTGCAGACTGATTTAACCACGTGGGATGAACATATCTTCGAGATTTCACTGCCTTGTCCTATGGTTTTAGGGCATGTTGATGTTCATTTTACGCTTCAACCGTCTACGAGTCTGCCGCATGTTGAGGTGACCTTGCTGAGGCAGAACAGCAACGGGATAGGACACAAAAGGGATGTTAACTTCTCGGTGGATGAATCGATTACTATCGGGATGTTGCAATGGGCTGATAACCCTGTGATATCCCAAGAGTATCTAAGGTCTCATAACGCTGACATATTAGCAGGACCGGTTAACATCGCTTCTTCCTTAGATTTGACCGAACAAAGCGGAATGGCTACTTTAACCAGTCCGAAACTGTTCAAATCTCGTAACAGAACGTTACTGTTGCACCTCAGGGTGGTATACTCGAAGGAAGAAGAGTGCAACAGGCAGAACAAAACCAAGAAACCGGACTGGAACGAAGAACCTGGTTTCACCCCTCGGAAATCCGAAACCTACATGGGATGCGATTGCATCCACGAGCTGAGCATCACGGTGTACGCCTCCAAGCACACCGAGCTGCCTCTGCAGAGGCAGCAGAGGAGCCTGATGCTCGAGTCGAACGTCTTCGTCCTCTCCTTGATTCATACCCTGATCAATGATCGGACGAGCAGCGTTCAGAACTTCGTGTTGGACGTCTTGAATTGGATAGCCTCGATTCGGCTGACGAGGAATAGGAGTAATAACGGAGAGGCGCCTTTTCAGCAGGTGGAGTTCGTGACGATCGTGGAGAATCAGTTGCAGGGGGTTATACATAGGAGTTTTTTGTCGGGGGGGAGGTCGCTTGCTCACAGATGTGCCAAGTTGATTATTACTTGTTCGAGGTGAGTTTGGTTTTGGTGTAAGCGATGTTTTTGACGTAATATTCGTATTATACTAGCTGACCCGGCTGACTTCGTACTGCCTCAATCGATAAAATATTAAAAAAAGTTCCCTCTTTACCTCTTAAATAAAGAGAATTCTCTTGATCTATGAATAACAAAGTACATACCTATTTCAATGCAATTAAATTTTTTTTACTTTTTTGTATTCCACCTAATATATTTCCTTCTTAAAAAAATATTAAAATATTAAAGTTGCTTTTTTTATTTATTGATTGAGGCAGTACGAAGTCTGCAGGGTCAGCTAGTTATAATCATAATTAAGTGAATCAGCACTGACTTCTGCGTGAAGACCTTGGAATTCCAAGGCTAAGGGAGAGTTTCACAAAGCTTTAATTTTACGATTAAAAAACCTTACGTAAATTCGAACCAATCGAATAACTCGTGAAGTTTCAACGAATCGCGGTGGCTCCAATTAATTTAACGGTACAATTGAAGTTTTGTGAAACCGACCCTAAGACGTTTAGGCAACTCAAAATACACAGTTTACATTGCAGTGCCATCTAATGGCGATGTAGAGAATAGGGATCTGTTCAAAACATTCCGTCATAAAATTTTCCGTAGTGTTCTGAAGAAAGATAGGTGTAATAACACATGGACTCAGATGCGTTAATATTATTATAGAATGTAGTTCACCGAATTAATGTCAAATATAATACTTTCATGAAAACGCTATCAACCGTAGCGACATCTACTGGCGTTATTCGCAAGAAAGAAAATTATTTCCTATTTTTTTTTACATTTCATCATATTTTTCAGATTTTTAATGTATTTAATGTTAACCCCACCGTAGAAAAATCCAACAAAAAATCTTTCATAACAAACAGTTCATCCAATCTTGAGTTATAAATGATGTAACCAACAGAATGGCCGACTTAGTTTTATATATTAAGAAGTCATTTTAGCATGAAGTATATTTTTTTAAGGTTCTAGGACTTCCGGTTTTTCCGGAAGTGACATCATCTTTCATTTTTCAAATGGAAAGATTCTCCTTTTTTATTCAAAAAAGGTTGAATTTTCCCGAGAAAATTCTCTTCAAATGAGGAAATACGAAAAAAATCGCAAAATTGAACTCTGTTGAAATATACACAACTTCGAGGTTTTTTTTCATGAAGAATTCCCATTTTCGAGAATCTGGAAGAAGAAAGGTTGATGCTTCTTTTCCGATAGCGTGATTTTTAGAATATGAAACAGGAGGTCACAGATTCTTTGTCAAAGTAGAAGTGAGGAAACATCAAAAAATCGTTTTCTTCAAATTGGAACCCCATTTTTTCGAGGCATTTTCGAAATCTTCGTCAAAAAATAATAGGAGCATACGTCCAAAACTTTTATCAAAAATGAATATTTTTCGTGATGTTCAGGAAAAACGATTTTTTTACTGGAAAATAATTAGCGCTCAAGTGAAATTTTTGGAAATTCATTAAAAACTCCCATTTTTGGGAATCTCCGAGAAGAAAGGTTGATGCTTCTTTTCCGAAAGCGTGATTTTCAGAATATTTCACAGGAGGTCACAAATTCTTTGTCAAAGTTAGAAGTGACGAAACATCAAAAAATCGTTTTTTTTCAAATTCAAACCTCATTTTTTCGAAGCATTTTCGAAATCTTCGTCAAAAAATAATAGGAGCATACGTCCAAGACTTTTATCCCAAAATGAATATTATTCTAGATATTCAGGAAAAACGATTTTATCTTTAATTTACAATCTCATTCCGAATGTGTTTTTTTACTGAAAAATAATTAGCGGCCAAGTGAAATTTTTGGAAATCTCTGTTATCGAGAAAATATTTTCTATAGTTCAGACGAGTTCAGTTTATTTTTTTTATTTTTAAAGATTAGGATATTTTTCGCAAATTCTGGAGAATTTCTTTTTTGTCATGGTAGGGAATTTTGAATTTTCAGTAATGAAATTATTACATTTTCTATTAATTAGCATTAAAAATTATCTTTTTCTGCATTCCTGAGAATTTTTTACGTTGACATCACTAATACTCACATTCATCTTTAACCCAATTGTTGCTCTCGCATTACAAATGATAATTCAAGAACTTAACTCGTTTGAACTATAGAAAATATTTTCTTGATAACAGAGATTTCCAAAAATTTCACTTCACCGCTAACTATTTTCCAGTAAAAAAACACATTCGGAATGAGATTGAAAATTGAAGACAAAATCGTTTTTCCTGAATATCTCGAAAAATATTCATTTTGGGATAAAATTCTTGAACGTATGCTCCTATTATTTTTTGACGAAGATTTCGAAAATATTTCGAAAAAATGGGAATATTGGAATCAAAAAGACTCAGAATTCAATTGAGAATCTATTTATGCAATTAAAAATGGGTCTTTCCATTTGAAAAACGAAAGTTGAGGTCACTTCCGGAAAAACCGGAAGCCCTAGAACCTTGAAAAAATATACGAGAAGTCGTCTTCTTACTCGAAGCTCACCTTCAGAATTTCAATCCTGAATCTTGTGTCTTTCTAAAAATATTCTATAGAGCCATATTCGCGAATAACCCTGTAGGTATACAAGGGGTTTTCGAAAAAAAGGGATCCCCTCTCTAGGATAGATAGAAAACTGAAAAATGATAGGGGTTTGTTCAGTAAAAAATTTCTCAACGCCATCCGTATTGAAGAAGAAAAAAATATACACATTTTTTACGATTTTGCCGAAACTACTGAACAAACCCCTATTAGTTTTTGATTTTCTATCTATCCCAGAGAGGGGATCACCTTTTTTGAAACACCCTGTATATCTACAGTATACTATTTCTAAGGTAACAACCCAGAAACCGGTCTGCATCTATTTTCTGGTCGATGTATTAAGTTATTTGAAATTAATTTTTGGTGAAGTAAATGATATTTAAAATTATAACATTAGACAAAATTATTAGGCACTAACAATTTGATTTCAATTTTGGGTAAAAAAAATCTATTCAAAATCACGGCATAGTAAATTTTAATTCACTATCTGATGAAATGAAAAATTATCAGTCACTAGTGCAATTTTAATTCAATAATGAAATTTCGAAGTGAATTTTTAATGGAATAGTTTAACATGTTTTTGATATGAATTGCGTTGCTAGTATTAAATATATGTATTTTTTTTTTCAATTATAAGCATCTTTTTTGAGCGGAGCAACTGAATCTCTTCTTTAGCCGACAGAATGTATTCCGTTTGTGACCTATCTTCTCCTAGACTACTGGATCGATCATGATGTAACTCTTCATGCTTACAGAATTCCATTAGGGGATGGTTAAGATTCAATAAAATCGAAAATCGGACATACCATCGAGGAATAATCACATATAATACCATTAGAGATGAAATTTTGCCAGCAAAATTTCTCGGTTGTAATATGAAAGTTTGTTGCTAGGCAATTTAGCAAATGACTAGCATGTTTTGACACGTTTTGCACTATTTGGCACAAATAAGTGTTCAACATAGATTAACTAAACAACGGAACTGAAATACCCTAGACATAGACTGACCCTAACCGAGCGCAATTCTGAGTATTGCTGCATAAAGTTTTTCAACAAACTGCCACCCAAAATGAGAGAAGAAACTACCCTGATCGGTTTTAAGAGACAGATCTTTCAACTGCTTCTGAGGCTAGAGCCATATTCGGTGAATGAATTTTTGCTGTAAATTTTGACCCTATTTCACTTCGAGTATGTGTGTGTACATTTTCTCTATTTGAAATAAAGACATATTATTATTATTATTATTAAACGTTTCTACTTTCTCTCTGGTATTCATTTTTGTTGTCATGTCTTGAGCGAGGTGCGCCTATGGCATGTCGCAGATCGAAACGCCGCTTCGCTCAACATATGCAATAGCAAGATGCATTGCATACCTAATTATATCTCTAGTTATGTTTCTTGTGGTAATGAAGTTGATTGGTTTTTCATGCATTGATTCCTTTTCAGAGGAGCTAAAAACGTTAACGAAAACCTGGGCGAGACCTTCGACGTCGCAGTCATGAACAATCTACTGACCCTATTAGACTCTCTAGGAGAAGTTAAATCGGCCGGTTCCCTCCAATGGTTCTTCAACATCCTCTTAGCTGTCACTCCCAAAAGCGAGAACAGCGCGGTAGCCACAAACTGCAAGAACCTATTGGTCAAAATATCGGACGAGCTGGTGAAAAAAACCAACCCCTATCACCTGCTGCTCAGGACCCGATACGGGCTGTACGGCACCCCTATGGAACCAGAGCTGTTCGACGTAGAACCACCCCCTTATCCTAAAGGGAGCAGTGTCTCCATAACGTACGCTTCGGTGGTCGGAGGGGAGACTTCCATCACTAGTTCCGACTTTTACAGCACCTACTCCTTCTACAAGGAGATAATAAACCCGAAGGAGGTCATGTCGACGTCCGATAACATCATGAAATGCAAGAATATATCTTCGGCCAAGTTGTTCAAAGGTAGGTGAAAATATAAATATACTAACTTACGAAGAAACTGAAACACACCTGGAAAAAGTTGTTTCAATTTAAAAATTTTCTTGGTAAAACATAGATTGTTCAAGATCGGGGTTGTTCTGATTTTGTAAAATAATGTGTGGCAGGATCATCTTCTGGTCAACAATAACGGTTACCAGTCGACTTGCGAGCTCCTGTATCAAATTTGCGAATACCAGGTGAGGTTTCGGTTGTTTTCGATTTGGGATTATAAACGGGGTAAATATAGAAACAACTTTGAAATTGAGAAATTGGTATACTCCATTCACAGACATCGTTCAAAATCGGGATTGTTCTGATTTTGTTAGATTACTGTGAAGGACTGTATCCAGATAATTGAGTTGGAGATGGTAGTGTAAAAACATTTATTGACATCATTCACAATCATAAAATGAATGAAGTTAATACAGTAAAAATACAAATATTAAAGTCGTCTATAAACTCAGAGTGAATTATTCAACTAAAAACAGAGGTAATCTAGAGATGTTCAAAATGAGAGGCCAGATGAAGTCAGACTTAGACTTTGAGATAGTTCCATTAATTCAAAATTAAACACAACGTTTACAGTGATGATGCAATTGTAAAATTTATTGCGAGAGCCTCTTTATTTCATCAGAATAAAAGAAGGTTGAATAATGAATTGTTAGAGTAGGCTGAGTTGTAATAAAAGTGAGATCAGGCCTTAGAGGAGGTACGTGTATTGAAAGCTTAGTAGACTAAATCTGTTCTTCATTGAGATTTTTATTACAAATGTGATTGAGAAATCAACATTTATGATCTATAACGTTGGTCTATAAAAAGAATGCTAATTAATCAATTAAGACGACCTTCACAGTGAAAAACTGCTTTTATTGAGCAGGGTTAGTGTTCATCAGAAAAATAGAGGCTACAATTGAAAATTATGGGGATTATAACATGAGAGTACTATGTATGAATTAAAACCACCAACCCGTTGGTTTCGAGAAATCAGAAGGCTTGAGATCTTACTTGCTAAGTGCTTCAGATGAATGAAATTGAGAATTTCTTATTTATAATGAGATCATACCAACTGAATGGTTTTATCAATATTTGAGAAGGCCGTTCAAGGTGAAGCAGGGACTGAGACTGTCAATCAGGTTCAATATTTGAGCTACTTGATCGTTCAAATACTTCAGAGAAGTTCACTTGGTTTGATGGAGAGAGAAGACTGAATCCATGATTCACCTTTGCGTTTGAGGATTTTCATTAGTCTGAAACTCGAGAACAATAATTAGGAAGTGTTTGAGAAGTGAATAGTTGAGAAATGAGATGAATTGTTTAAAACAATGAGATGCACATGAAAATATAACAAATTAGTATTTATTACCACAGAGAATGTTCATTCTTGGAGCAAGTAAACACTTCCATGTTAGGAGTCTAGAGATATCTGAAAAATCTATGAGAACTGCAAAAATATACCAAAATATGTATCTTAGAGGAGTCGAATACATTAGTTTAACGCAATAGAGATCTTATTACAATAAAGTGAGAGAGTATTACCAATATGTGTATGGATTTTCATGACCTGAAACGTGGACAAATTTTCGAACTTTATAAAAAGCAGGAAAATAACATGGAATATGCAACAATTAAGGATTCTGAGAATTCACTCTCCTTTTTGATTAGTTACTCCAAGAAATGAACGAGATTATCAGTTATTAAGCGAGGTGACTTTTTGAAAATTCTAATTTACAAGATTAGCACAAGAGGAGGTCTATTCACAGGCAGAGCTGGATTACAAAAGAGAACGATTAATTTATTCAATTAATGAACATGAGTTAATCTGTCAGCTGATTAATACATAGAGAAGGTTAATTTGACGCGAGCAGTCAATCAGCTGACCATAGAGCTGTACGGAGTGGAGTGGGCGTGGCGCTGCGATGTAACCATAGGCGTAGATGCAGATGAGGTCTGAGGGGTGCAATGCTCAATTTTCTCTTAGGAATTTGAACTTTTCATTGGGGAAAAAATGAATATTTTAATATTGAATAGGTTTTTTTATTGTTTTCATCCAAGACTCAGCTAATCATGAAATTGTTGGAGTGGTCTATACTTCTTTCCAGTAGTTGATATAGATCTCAAATTATTTTTTTCTTATGTAGAATTCGTACCAATTGTTCTAATTTTTTTCTGAACTGTCCATTCGATAAATTTGGTTGTACTTGAAGATTTTCTGGATCTAACTTCTCAAAAATTGTTGGGGTTTTTCGAAAAACTGCCCGAGTTTTTTTTTCTTCGAAACCTGAAACATAAATCAGTTTAAATACTTCTCTGAGATGTTTCTTGATTCTTAGGTGGCTTCACCATCACCAATGAAGGTAGTGTCTAGGAACAAAGAACCAGAAAGACTTATGCCCACTTGCACCGTTTTCTGACTAAGACATGTTTGTCCCCTCCTTAACGGATCAGATCTTGCACCGCATATCTAATAGAAACGACTTTGTTAAGCACGCGTTAAGCAATGCCAAATCTGGCAACACTGTATAAATCAGTTAATTTGTTTGTTTTGACATAGAAATGCGATATGACCATATGGTTTTGTGTCAGCACTGAGCACAGCGAAGTAAGAATACGCGAATTCATAGACAAACAAGATATTTTGTTTATGCATTTTCCTTTTCAGTATTCTGATTCACAGAACGACATATATTTTGGGCCGCTGACGAATTGGCACAGTACAACCAATTTTTTTATTTTTTTGAAGCAAATGATTTGATTTCAACAATTCTTTATTTGTAACTTGAATGATGTAATTCTCCACCTGTGGAATATCATCGTAGTAATACTTTTTATATTCACAGGAGTAAATTGTACCTGCAGAATTTATAATTACATGGGTACAATCAATTGCTCCAATAACACGAGGAAATACAGCAATTTAGTAAAATTGGGTTAGGGTGGAACGTAATTCTGCTACTGTCTGAGGCATTTTCATGAATACTGAAACTTGAACAACTATTCTTGATACTGTAGATTCGTGGATTTTCATCAGATCTGCTACAGCCAATGAATGTCCTGCTGATGCGTAGAGTCGGAGGCACGTACGGAGTTGACTCATCGGTGATACACTCTGATTCCTACAATCATCAAGGCTTCAACTCCTTTCTTTGAGGTTTGACATCATCATACATAAGATATGTACTTACATATCACTTGGCAATTCTGAATCATCCTCAATTAATCTCAGCAGTTGCAGGGTAGTTTTTTTTTTGTCAAACGAAATCGCCGAAAAAATGCGAATTCGTCCATATCATGGTAGTGATCGGCCCTTTCAAATTCTTGGCTTCTAGAGAAGCCACAGTCAATGATATCTAATATGTAGAAATCATCCTCATATAGATCATCAATTTCAATCAATAAAGTTCTATCCGTAATAATTATTAAATTCACGCAATCAAAAACAACACGTCAAAACTGAAGTTCGTTTTTGACGTTTGAATATTCGAGACGGTCTAAAGTCTTGTTTAGGCCATGAATATTCGCGGCTCAAAATAGTCATCACTTATGTGGCACTTAAACTGCGGTGCAAGAGAATCGGCGTCTCAAACCGAACTTAAAATTTGAGTTGGACGTAAGTCAGACATATATTTGACGGTGCAAGTGGGCATTAACCCATTAGCGCCGGAATAAATTTTTTTTCGATTTTTGAAATTTTTTTGATAAAAGCTGGTCCGAAACGCTCTGTAGAGACGGAAAAATGGTATAAAAATTTTATACGCCCTCTAGTTTTTTCAAAATTGACGGTTGCCATATGGCAACCCTAGGCGCTTGTGATCACTCATCGGGAATATTTTCATTTTTAGAGGAAATACTATTTTACTGATAAGATATATGAAATTTTTCGACATTTTGATAGTTTCAAAACATTTCATCCATTTATAAAATATTTTCAATGTCATGAGACAAATATTATGCGGTATGAAACAGAAAAAAACAATCTGTGCAAAGTCCAACATCGCATTTTCAACACATTGTTCTCATGATCGACTTATATCCACGTCCAGCGCACTCTTTTTGTCTTCTGTGTATTTCACAAGATCTTGAATCTTACAGAATTGGAAATTCGACTATCCCTGGAAGAAGAACAAGAGGATGAGCGGTTTCCTTGTCCTTTCACTGTTACCCCATACTTTTTCAAATAGCTGTTGACCACTTCTCGTTTGAATTCGAGTTGCGAATTTATTGGTGTTCCTGTTTTATTGTACAGAATCCAGATATTATGCATAGCTACGTTTAGCAACTATGAGAAAATCGGCCAATACCATTTCTTACTACTCCTATCCGGTCAGCATTATCACTGAGTATAAGCGCCTAAGGTTGCCATATGGCAACCCACGAAATCAACTGAAAATTTTTCCTACGAATATTTTCTTGTGATTATATTTAGCCTGTTAGGATCATGAATTGAAGTTTCAAGATTCATATGAAAAAAAAAATATGACAATACCAGGGCGCAAATAGAAAATATTTCACTTACACGAACTTAGGTTCCATGTTTTTACCGATTCACGAAGAACTCGAAGTTTCACAACTTCTGGTGGCTGAACGAGTCAGTTTACAGAAAAAATTCTTGTTACTGGTGAAATAAGGAACATTTGTGTATCAAGTAAACCAACCGCCAACTTTCTAGCTGCAAATCTGCGCATCTGAGAACCATTTGAAAAACACCCCGAAAGCGTTGCCATATGGCAACCGTAGGCGCTAATGGGTTAAACAAACTGCTCATAATGTATGTGTATGTGTATGAATTTTTTTTTTTGCAGGTCTCATCGAAACCGAACCGCTCCATTTCGTATGCGTTTCGGCCAGCGAAGGGACTAGGTTGGACAAGGCGGACGAGGCCAACTCTGTGCTGTCCAACATCGTGGTGAACAACGTGCCTGTGGTCTACGCAGATACCTCCATGTCTGGGACGTCGAAGAAGGACGACATACAACTCTTCTGGAACAACGTGATCGACATGATGAACAATATGAAGAATTTCACGGGAGGGTCCAACAGTTTATCAGAGAAGTTCCTGTCCCACCTGAAGAATCCGGCCTACGCCTTGATTGCGGATGAGATGGGGCTCAACGGGACCTCTACTCAGATGTGTAAGTGTGAAATAATGATGTACTGACTGACAAAAAACTGCAAATCCTAGGAGGAATTTTTTTTTGGTAGAACATCACTAAGGGCCAGTTTCATAATAAACCCCTAAAGTACACTTTAGTTAAAGTGCACTTTCAGCTAAAGCCCACTTTAAAAGTCCACCCGATTTCATAATGAAATTAAATGGGACTTTACGTAAAGGAGACTTTAGGTGAAATGTTGTATGTTGGCATAACTAATCGTTTCATTTGACCTAAAATGGACAGTTGCAGTTGTATTTAACCACAGCCATCTCGAAATTGAAGGAGGTTATGTTATTCTCATGTCATGTGAATATAACGTTTGGGTTCAAATTTAAAACATACACCTAGAAATTTGGGGGAGAATTTCAATCCCAAACTGATTATTACAAAAAAAAATTGAATTGATGATTGCGGCTGACAAAAGGGAGCATTGCCTTTGATTAACATCATTAGATTTAGAAATCGAAATAGGAAAAAAAAATGAATAAACATAATCTTTGAATAAGCATTCATTTTCCCCAATTACATCAGCTTAATATAGCAAAATGACCTGTTATGATAGAATTTTTAACATGTTTCCCATTGATTGCATCTGCGAAAATTTTTTAATTATCACCTAATTCCCAAAGATTATAGAGTTAGAAAGATAGGAAACGCCCTTACATCTGTGGTACTAAAATCCGACTCCGATTTTTGGCTAGTTTCTTACTTGTGACACCTAGATGGCGCTGAAAACATAATTCAGTACAGAAAACTATTTTAATTAATTCGAATAAATTTCCAGAGTATTCCTTATCGAGCTTTTAAAGAAACATCCTGATCGACAAAACAAAAGCAGAGCTCCGTTTTTTGATCAGGATGATATATTCCATTTACATATTAGCACATCAGTGTGTTAAGTCACACGAACTATCTAAAATATTGGATTCACTTTAGTTAACTCTAGCTAGTGGAACACATTTTTGACTCTCTAGTTATATTAACTCACCAAATAATGACAGTAAACATTCTTTGAAACAATAATCGAACTGAAAAATCTCTGTTTTGTCTAATTTTAATATTAAGACTTAACACACTTTACCTCTGAGGTGCTGATATTGTTTTGAATCAAATGAAATACACTTCTGGAATCTTTATATTTTTATTCGAAATGATTGTGTAAAATCAACTACAATACAATAATTATGAAATTGAGAACATTTCAAAAATTTGTTCACATATTAGAGAATTATTATAACAATTTCAAGAGTTTATGCATACAGTGAACTCTCGATAAATCGAAAATCGATAAGTCAAACAGTTGTTCAGGACCATACATATCTTACCCAGTGTATGTTAACCTCAATGAGTCTAGAGGGTCTAGTAGATGAGTCGAACTGCTGGAAGGGTCGTCAAGAGAACCACCACCTCTATAAGTCGTTCTTCTGACCACCATTGCCTCTATAAGAGTGGAACTTTTTGATCTAATGAATGAGACCGAAGAAAATTCGGTTCGCGAACAATTATCCAGGACAATATATTTTTCCCCCGAAACCTCTATCCATTTGACAACACTGAAAATGAAAAGCTATGAACAAGGCAGTTACATGATACGAGTTTCAAAACTTACATTTCCATTCTCTTTGGTAATGAAAATAATTCACATTTAAGATTATTTTTTTTATTATTTCTGCAATCAATCGCCATGCATTTTGAATGTCGGCCAGTTTTTAACACAAAATTTATAACAGAAAAACACACAAACCAAGATTATGGATTGAGCTAGAAGCTACTCTTGTTTATTTCGAGTTATTTCAGTGGAAAATACGCGAGAAAATATAATTATCATTCAGCAAAAATATTTATTCAAGTATTTCTTTCAAAATTGACAAGAGCCTACTAATAATCTCTATATAATCTATGCCAAATGGACCCTAATTAACCCAAATAGACCTGAAATTTTTTTTCTTTCATTTCAATGAGAATTGTGTCAGATTATGGTTTAAATGGAGCCTTTTCATATTTTTCATCTTGATGTGTACTTATTTTTCACGAAAAGTCAAAATTTGTGGTGTTCTTTTAAAGGAACGGTAGGTTTTTGAGCTACTAAAATTGATTCTATAAAAAATGAACATTGAATTATAATATGTCGTAATTATAGAAGCAATTTTTCGGATGTTATGCTATTTTATATTTAATACTTATAAAATATTTGTTTTTATGCCACACTTCACAATTTTTTCATTTTATTCTGGTAAACAATCAGATGGTCTACTCTGACCTATCTTGAAGATTGGTGTAAACTCTTTGATTGCTTAGATGGTCCTGTTTTTGTTGTTTTTCTATTAGTTTCCAGCAATCTTGTTGCGATGAAAGCTAGTCTAGTTTGTTACTATTATTACTTGTTTGGTGCATGGAAATACGAATAAGAAATTAGTAGGCGCATGAGCAACATTATTGTTATTTCAGTTACAGAAAACTATTGAATTATGTACAGAAGGAAATTTTGCTATCAGGTGGTTCTGAAATCATATCCAGATTATCTGCATGATGTAGTATCTCATGCAGATTCAGATTATTTTTCCAATAGTTATAACAATATATCCAGGTAATATAGTAGGTGATAATCCTACCGTTCCGTTAAAAGAACGCCTTCATTTACGTAGCAAAAATCAGGATTTGAAATCATGGAGAAGATAAATTCGCCTCTTATATTATTCATCCGACCATAGATATAATTATTTTATTCGCAAAAGCGATGAAATAAATACATATGAAAAAATACACCACCGGACAAAATGAGGTATTGCAACAATTGATATATTTATGAAGTTAACATGGCTTTAAAGTGAATTTGAATACTGAAGCACTTTGTAGGTTATATTCAGTGTTGAAGAAAGCATCAATTTATGTGTTTATATTGACGCCTTCTTTGTTTCTTTATTTTGAGCATGAATAGAAAACTTTTAGATAGGTGTTCTTTATACGGAACGGTAGGTCTATTTGGGTTAAATATTTTAACCATAGACCGATTACTTTTGAAAAACAGATGTCACTGACATCACTGTAGTCGCTTCGTTTCCCATCTTTTTACTCAATAATCTTTGCTAATTCCTTTTCAAAATTATTGATAGGAAACATGTCATTGATATCAATTGCAACACTGCAGTTGCAACCACAATGAGCCGTATGGATTTCTAATTGTAGTCTCATTTCGAAATTGGAAATCTACGTTTCCATACTCTCATTCTCATATTCTCATTCAACTTGTTATAGTTGATTTCAAAATAAAACACAACATAACTAACCTCAAATGAGTTGACAGTTTGGACACTAGAGGTTAGGAATTCAGGGCTAAAGGAAACTTTAGCTGCTAAAGTCCCGAGACTGGGCCTCTAAATATAAAGTGGCTTTAAGAACCTGAAATGTGTTATGAAACTGAAATGAAGGCACTTTAAGATTGATTATGAAACTGGTCCTAACATGTATAACCTGAATTTTTTTTAATGAATTTCGTGAGTATTTCATAAAACTTTACTGAAATAGAGGAAATATCGTCTAATACTCGTTGCAAAAGGCAATTCAAACACTCATGTGTTCGAAAACTCGCTTCTTCGTCGCCCGTTTTCGAATTTCGCATTCGTGTTGAAATAGGAGCTCATTCTGCAACTTGTTTTAGAATATAGTTTTAGTGATTTTTGCATTGAAAAACATTAATTGGCAGAACTGTTCTCTAATAAACCTTGCAGATAATTAATAAATTTTTGACAGGAGGCCAATATGTAATCAACAAATATCACCACGAAAACTGTGCTAGACTGAAATAAACTCGCATTATTTCATTCTACAAGATTCGATACAGAAATAGAGAAAAAATTCAATTGAACAAAGAATTGATTGCCAAATTTGACATAGATGTCAGTTGAGGAGTTGCCAAGTCAACGATTAAAAATAACCAGATCCATTGAAGAGTTTCATTTGAACTACCCATTTCTGATACTTTTTAATTGTAGCTCATACACGGTTGGGATAAAGTATGAAAGGACAATATTTATGAAATTCAAATACTATAAGCGAGCGCAAAATGCATCTGATGTACATTTTTTGTTGTTGATTAAATACTTCCTGAAAAAAGAGACATTTAGTCCTTCCTTCCCACAATCTTTATTTTGTGACGACTAGTTTCGAGACTTTTCCAAAATAGTCTCATTTTCAAGTCTGAAGTTACAAAACAATTGTTTAAGTACATTGGTGTAAAAGTCATTAAATATAATAAAACAAAAAACAAACCAAGCTACAGGGTAAATTATTTAAAAACGGTTATTGTCATATACGGTCTTCTCACCCAAAGTAAGTGAAATTAAATGGCGTTTTACAAATTACCAGATTCAAAAAAGTGTAGAAACTAATTACAGAACAAAAACAAATTTCTCTTTTTTCATGATGAGTCACCCACATTTATCAATCTTCCAATTTATAAATACTTCCTGTTGAACCGGAAATACCCTCAACTATTTTAGTGAATGGAGTGTTCCAAAAGTTGAAATGATCAGTTTCAGACGGCATGCGCGTCAACAAAGCGACCGGCAAACCTACGGCCGCTAAGAACGTGTGGCAGATGGAGGACATCCTGTCGCCCGAGTTCCAGGCGAACAACGTCTGGCAACACCTGCTCGTCGGCTCGCCCCAGCAGGTGATCGTCGTCGAGAGGATGCACTCCGGCGCCAGGAGGTTCGTGATCCTGGACTTCGGCCAGCCGGTCATCCTGACCGACCTGCTGATACCGGCGTGCAACGACCTGGTGTCGGTCAGCGTCGACGTGTGGCTGAGGAGCGAGGACGTGGATCCTATAAGGATCGCGGTGTCCTCGGACATAGGGAGCAGGAACTTGGTGTTGAACGATCTGTTGCCTCCTCCCATTTGCCGCTTCATCAAGGTAAGCAGAGAAATAATATTCAAAATCGTGGTTGTTCTGATTTTGTAAAATTACTGTTAAGGACTGAATCCAGATTATTGAATTGGACAATGGCGTGACTGGGCGTGGGCGACCGCCCACGGCCTCGCGGCCCAATGATCTCCTGTCTCTCCAAGATAAATCATTGTATTTACAGATTAATTTATATGAAGACTTATTTCTTTGTTAACGGCGATTTATATTTCCTACCTCTCAGCTCACTCATCAACTTTCTATAGCGCAATATATTTGCAGAAATTCATAGAAACCTAAATCGTGCAAGGAATACCTAAATACATCAGTTTACTCTGGTCGCCGCTTGAGGGTGACAAGAGGGTATCTCCACCGTCCTAAATCAGAAGGAATATTTGACTATGAAAGCAGCGATGAACCTGTACAGGGTATCCTAAATTGCTTGATTTTGACTATTTTTGGTATTTCTGGTCTAGATAGGTAAAAATGTTGAAAAGATTCCTGGTCTCGATTTTCGCGAAAACACCATAAATATAAACCGTTTCGCGATATCTTCATTTGTTTTAGTATATATATAACTATATTTTGATATTTGATCAATTTCGAAAATATACCATGATATTTTTATTCACGAAAATATGTGACAACGATTGGAATTTTCACAGGCTATTCTCACAGGAAATAATACACTATATTCAGTTTTTTGTCTCGTCTACCGAGAGTGGAACAAAGAATTTTTTTCTTTAAAAAAATAAAGCATTTTTTTCATCTTATATCATAAATAAATTAGAGATGAAAATTTTGAAAAAGAGTTTTAGTCCCAGTTAAAAAGTGCTTGTAAAAAGTTGCAATTGTTTTCAGATATTTTGGAAAATAAAAAAGTTTTGGCACATCTTCGAAATCGATCAAATATCAGAATTTTGTTAAATCTTCGAAACAAATAAAGTTATGTTGAAGCGGTTTCCACTACTGGTGTTTTCACGAAAATCGAGCCCAAGACTCCTTTCAACTTTTTACCTATCTCCAGAAACAGCCAAAATCAAGCAAATTGCTGTACAGTCTTCATTGAATATGTGGGACAGCTTTTCCAATATATAGCAAAAAACAGCATGAAAGAAGTTTATCCATTTAAATCTTATTGACTATACTGGTGAGTACAGTCTCTATTGAGAAAAATTTCTCAAAATTAAAGCTGGTAAAAAGTAATCTGCGAAATACAATGTATCAGGAAAGACTTTCTTCTATGGCAACCCTCTCTATCGAAACAGATTTAACATCCCAGCTGGACTATGATGGATTAAGCAGTTAAGTCGGGCTAGAAGCCCACAATTTTTATTTGACTTTTACTTCATAATTCGTCACATATATTTTAATAAATGTTAGACAATTTCGATTGTTTCTTATGAAAACCTTTTTTCATCAAGGGACCTCGCAAATTTTATCTTGCCCACATATAATTGAGGTCTTGTTACGCCACTGGAGTTGGAGGTGGTAGTGTAAAAACATTTATTGACATCATTCTCAATCATAAAATGAATAAGTCACCCGCATGAAGTTAATAAATTGAAAATACAAATATTGAAGTCATCTATAAACTCAGAGTGAATTATTCAACTAAAAACAGAGGTAATCTAGAGATGTTCAAAATAAGAAGTCATATGAAGTCAGACTTAGACTTTGAGATAGTTCCATTAATTCAAAATTAAACACAGCGTTTACGGTGATGATGCAATTGAAATTGATTGCGAGAGCCTCTTTATTTCATCAGAAAAAAAGAAGGTTGAATAATGAATTGTAGGCTGAGTTGTAATAAAAGTGAGACTTAGAGGAGATACGTGTTTTGAAAGCTTAGTAATCTAAGTCTGTTCTTCATTGAGATTATTACAATGTGAGAATAACATGATCGAGAAAATAAATATTTATGATATATAACGTTGGTTTATAAGAGAAGGCTAATTAATCAATGATACAACAGTTACCGTGACAAACTGCTTTTAATAAGCAGTGTTCATCAGAAAAATAGAGGATACAATTGAAAATTATGAAGATCATAACATGAGAGTGCTATGTATGAATTAAAACCATTAATCCTTTGGTTTTGAGGAAGCAAAAGGCTTGAGATCTTACTTGCTAAGTGGTTCAGGTGAATGAAATTGAGACTTTCTTATTTATAATGAGGAGATCATACCAGTTGAATGGTTTTATCAATATTTGAGGAGACCGCTCAAGGTGAAGCAGGGACTGAGGCTGTCAATCAAGTTCAATGTCTAAACTACTTGATCGTTTAAATACTTCAGAGAAGTTCACTTGGTTTTATTGAGAGAGAAGACTGAATCCATGATTCACCTTTGCGTTTGAGGATTTTCATTCATCTGAAACTCGAGAACAATAATTAGCAAGTGTTATGAGAAGTGAATAGTTGAGAAATCAGATGAATTGATTAAGAGAATAAGATGCACGTGAGAATAGAATAAATCAGTATTTATTACCAGAGAAAGACAAGATCATGTTAATTCTTGGAGCAAGTAATCATTTCCAAGTGAGGAAGGAGTCTAGAGATATCTGAAAAATCTATGAGAACTGCAAAATATACCAAAATATATATCTTAGAGGATTCAAATACTTTATTTCAAGGTAGTAGAGACTTCATTTGAATAAATCGAGAGAAGATTACCATTATTTTTATAGATTTTTATGTTCCGAAACGTGGATAAATTTTCAAACTTTATATAAACCAGATAATTCACCTACCTTGAACAGTGATTATACGAGGTAACTTTTTGAAAATTCTAATTTGCAAGATTAGCACAAGAGGAGGTCTATTCACAGGCGGACCTGGATTACAAAAAAGGACGTTTAATTGATTCAATTAATGAGCATGAGATAATCTCTCAGCTGATTAATACATAGGGGAGGTTAATTTGACGCGAGCAGTCAATCAGCTGACCATAGAGCTGTACTCGATGGAAATTTGAACCCCATCTGCATTTTGAAGAGTATTCCGTAGCATTCTACACGTAGATGTAAGCTTTCTTCTCGCCGAAACGGTGATGAAACGATCCTGAGCAGTTGTTGTTTTTCGTCGCACACCAAGCCTTGGTTTTTCCAACACGGAAATTGTCTGCCTGAACCTATTTCAAAATCCGCTACAACAACCTGATTTAGGCCACCCTGTAGCATTCCGATAGCCCTATTAGCCTCAGCTTTTGTTAATTCACGTCTCGGCATTTCCAGTAAACTCGTTTGAAATCGAAGCCGTTGATAAACTGACTCCATTTCAAAATAAGAACATTCATGAAGCATATGCAAAGAAGCAAACTTCAAGAAAAAAGGCGACCAGATTGACGAAATGTCTCGTACTGATTTTTATTGGATCGATTCAAGATGTAATTGAGTTTTAAATGATTTTAGAGCGATTTTCTCGAAGATTACATACTTTTCAAAACGATTGAATACGATTGTTGTATTTCAGGTGAAATAAAAGTGAACTCCTTTTTATTTTTTCAATTAATTCTCTGCACACGTACCCTCGATGATATAATCTAATTATATAACAGAAAATAAGAGAAAATCTTATATCGTTTTAACACAGCCAACTCGTGATCTTGGTAATGGAGTAGTCTCCTATTATATTGACTTCGCGCAAGGACACTAAACGTAGGTGTACAAATTCAGCGCCCTCTGCTTCTGTACAAATACAAAGCGGGAAAGTTCAAACAATAACAACAACGATATCCCTAACTCTTATGGAGCAGTATGAATTCGGGTTTGCGATGAAAATTTGAACAAACTCTAGAACACTGATTACTGGTTACGTCCATGCTTTTTGATAGTGGAATAATATTCACAGGAATTTGGACAAAATATGTATATCAATTTAATTTCCTATTAATACATCGCCAACGTTTCGAATATTTTGTGATTATTTTTCAAGGCTAAAATATAAAATATAAACATTAATTCAGAACAAACCTAAGTAGCAAAGATCTGCAACTCACCTCGTATTTTCATGGAATTAAATTTGTTTAGTCTATATAATTTGAATATTATGACTTTCTTTCAACATCAAAACGGTCAAATCTCTAGTAAGACTAAACAAATTTAATTCCATGAAAATACGAGGTGAGTTGCAGATCTTTGCTACTTAGGTTTGTTCTGAATTGATGTTTATATTTTATATTTTAGCCTTGAAAAATAATCACAAAAGATTCGAAACGATGTATTAATAGGAAATTAAATTGATATACATATTTTGTCCAAATTCCTGTGAATATTATTCCACTAAACTCTAGAACGTTTTTACTTTTTTATTTTCGTTACCATTACATCGTTCTATTTCAGATCACAGTCGTCGGAAGATACGGCATGTCGACCACTCGCTGCAGGATACCGATCGGATTTTTCTACGGCCACATGGTGCTGAAACCCGACGAGCTCTCCAACGAGACAGGCACCTCGGTCAAGACCTCCACCCCAGCCGACGTAGAGAAGCACCTGGCCAACCTGTCGAAGATCTTCGAGGACGTCAGCTGCCGCTACAGCATATCGTGCTCGAAGCTCAAGGACGCGCTGCAAGGCTTCATTGTGGCAGACGTCAAGAACGCCTCCCACCTGCTGAGCTACATGAACACGATGAAGGAGAAGAACTCCAGCGTGTTCTCGCTGGAGCACAACAAGGTGTTCCAGGCTTACAGGGTGAGTGTCCCCTTCTGCAGTGTTAATTGAAGAGGGCGTATCTGCAAAAAAGCACTTTTGAGATATTTGACTTTGAAGACTTTCAATTATGCCATCAACAATTTTAATTGAATTAAAATGAAAAAGCAATGCATGATATGCCATATCATGCATTGCGTTTTCAATAAACACGGCAGCTTTGTGCTGAGTGGTTCAGTGTCGTTTACACCAAACTCATCTAGTGTTAAGCTTCCCTTGAAATGAACCATTTTGTCTTAAATTACGTTGCACCAGTGACATTTTGATGGTTGAAACTAACCTTTGATTTAGGTGCTCCTGTAATGACCACTTGAATATTTGAGGACAGAAGTCTAACCTAAAATAATTTGTCAAACCACGCCCTACTAAATCTAACAGGCCGGAAGGTTAGACGTTGCCGTTGTTACCATCAGAGTGTGTACTGGCACGCGTAGGTATAGACAGTATACGGATTTCTCCTGCAATTCGCACTGTTTCCGAAATAATTTCGAATTTATTTCAATTCACAATGAAATAAAGAACTGTAGGGAGGAAAACGAAATAGCATTTCGTTTATCTGCGGATAATTCTCCAATATTTTTTCGCAAATAATCTAGGACTCACCACGAGGAGGTAGCTGCTTCATTGAGTTCCACAAGATTACAATCAGAATGGAAATTATTCTACTTTCTGAAGCTAATAAAATAGGTGAATGAACATCAAAAGAGGGAAAAACGTATTATTTCCTAATCGAAAAAGATTACATTCTGACTGCTGATCTTCAAACTTGAAATAAATCTTACAAAACATAAATTCAACAAGAATAAGCTCTGAATGAATAAAAACTATGAATTCAATCCTAAAAAAGGTTATATAAAACTAAAATGAACTCTGAATAAATAAAAACAATTCTGATTACTAACGGCTAAAAGTTAGTAATTTCCTGTCCGAAAAAACAGTTCTTGGGATTCACTAATCATGATAGAATAATTATTAAGGAAGATATTACTCAAAATTTGGGAAAATTTGCTCAAGATAATTTCAGAGGCTGTCGACATAGTGAAGATTTGTCGTGATAAACATCTCAAGTACGCTGGAAGTATGTCATAAATAATTATTTCAAAAACGTTATATTGTAGAATTGAACAGAGTCATTTTCTTTAACGTTAGAAAAGAAGTGCGAGATTGCCTTGTCTTCTGTTTGAAAATGAATCGATCGGATCTTGTTTGTCCAATAGTTTTAAATTGTCATAATGGACAACTAATTTTTGTCTCCGTTCCTCAGGATCAATTCTTTTTGGACTAATTGAAGACGTCATGTAACTCGTATGATTTGGAAAAATTGAAGGGAATGCATCATCAGTCAATTTATGAATTTTTTGCGATATATTTATAACTCTTAGGCGGTTGGACAAGAGATATTTTTCAAAATATGGGAATCTACAAAATGTTTTATACGAACTATACTGTCTTCGTTGATTTTAAAACTACTTTCTTTATGAATTGCGTTAAGTCATTTTTCTTCTCCTCGAGGAATCTTTTGGAAATTTAGATACCGACCCTTTCTTTTCTCATTAGTAGATTTATAGTTGCTGTTTCAACCGGGCACTGCACAAGTACGAGGCATAGTACTGAAATCGAAGATTTCCAAATGAAATTTTAATAAATACCAAAATGAAAAACCTACCTGTTGATAATTCTTCTAGATATGAACACTCAAAGTCGAAAAATTCAATATCAAATCCAATACACACTGATCTTGCAATTGCAACACTCATTTTCACTTTATTTATTGATTAAAAAGTCAATCACACACACACAGCGAAAAAACTCAAACCCGGTTGAATTTTTGATGCGAACACATTTATGCTTCCACACATAATTGCAATCTGCAACTGCAAGGTCGTCCACCCTGAGTCAGAACCCCAACCCCCTGTGAACACTCCGGCAATGTCGCATTTTAAAGAAACCTTCTGGCCTGTTAAATATCGTAGGTCGCGGTCAAAATCATAAACTGACTTCAGAACATTGGTTATTTTCTATTAATTTTGTCTCATAATAAAAATTTTTGATAATGGATTCATTTCAATTGGAAACAGACGCGTTACATGACGACTTAGTAGTTGAAATTATGGAACTAGGATATATGAGAGATATTTATATTTCAATGAATTGGATGAGCTGTATTTTTATCAAAGGTTCCGTTTGAAAAAAACCGGCTTTCTTGCATTTATTGGCATTAATGAAAACAGACTAGAATATCCTTTGTCCTTAGAGATTCCTTCAATGAATGATAAATATTCTCTGGGTAGAGAGAGTTTTTTCAAACCAGGTTCGGCCAACCAAGCGATGATTTTTCGCAACTTTAGATGTTCGAAGATCGCTACAGATCATTAATGAAGGGAAAACAATTTTTATATAGGTACAGGATTATTTACGAATTTGGCTCGTTGGAATATTTTTAGGAGAAACACAAGAGTTATGATTTAAACTCTGAAGGTAAGTTTCAAGTAAGAAGACGACTTCTCGTATATTTTTTGAATCCAGAGTCAATTCGTAAATAATCCTGTATATGGGAATTGATTTCCCTTCATTTATGATCTGCAGCGATTTCCGAACATATGAAGTTGCGAAAAACGTCGCTTGGTTATCAAACCTGGTTTGAAAAATCTCTCTCTATCCAGAGATGAATCTCTAGGAAAAAGGTATTCTAGTCGGTTTTCTATTAATGACAATAAATGCAAGACAGTCTGTTTTTTCGAAATGAACCTTTGGAAAAAAGACAGCTCATCCAATTCATTGAAATATGACTGTCTTTCATGTGTTCACCTAGGAAATCCTAGTTCCACAATTTCAATAACTTCCGAGTTTTCATGTTTCCAATTGTAATGAATCCATTAAAAAATTATTTACTATTAGACAAAGTTAATAGAAAACAACAAATGTTTTGCAGTCACTTCATGATTTTGATAAATTATTTTAGGTTATAATCCCGCCCTCAAATATCTAAGTGGTCATTACAGGAGCACTTAAATTGAAGGTTAGTTTTAGCCACCAAAATGTCACTTAAACACACTAAGTGAGCTTTGAATATATTCTGTAAATCAACTTATTTATTTATTTATTTATTTATTAACGGTACATGACCTTTTCATCAAGAAAAAACATACAAAATAATACAAATCAACTCATCATAATACAAAGAGAGTAAATGCGAGTATACATACATATTATATCAAAACAGAAAGAAAAAACAAGAGCAATAAAATTAATGAATCCAAAAAATATCACAGTCTTATCAGGTACTTCAAATCTCTCCTCAATCTTGAAATGGAATCATGAAATATATCAAATCCCAGGGAGTCCGCGGCATTAGCATTTCGTATCATTCTCGAAACCGGAGAATGTAAACAATAATTGGTTCTTGACTGGGGGAGTCGAAACAGATCAAACCTTCGGATGGGTCTTGGAGGAACATATAAATTGAATTGGGCTAACAAGTTAGGGGAGTACAAAAGACCTTGAAAGAGCTTGGCAATGAATATCACATCCGCGTGAAATCTCCTCGTCCTTAAGGAGGGCAGTCCAAGACGGTCGCGCATTCCACTAGCTGAGAAAGTATAGATCGAAAAAGTACCCATCTTAACAGCAGCACACCTAAGAAACCTATTCTGAACTCTCTCCAGCAAAGAAACATCAACCGATAGGTATGGAGACCACACGACAGATGAGAACTCCAAGATGGGTCTAACTAAAGATAAATTAAGATGGTGTAGAGTCTCGATGTTGAAGTCCTTAGTATTTCTGATAATGAATCCCAAAGTCCTGAGAGATGAGGCAGAAATGGCCTGGATATGTGACCTAAAAGACAATGTGCTATCATATGATACACCCAGGTCCTTGAAAGAAAACACTCTATCAATATTCTTACCACCAATACAATAATCGACCGTGATAGGGCGCTCCAGACGGGATATCGTCATGAATTTACATTTATCGACGTTGATAGACAGACAATTGGTAGCACACCACTCTTCCACTGCCCGTAAGTCCGACCTCAATCTCTCAACATCAGATACCGACTCCACTGAACAGAAAAGTTTCAAATCATCCGCAAACAGCAAGAACCTAACGAATCGGATGACAAGATTTAAGTCATTGATGAAAATCAAAAACAACAATGGACCCAGGTGACTACCCTGGGGAACCCCTGAAGTCACTGGTATAGAAAAAGATAATGTTCCACCAATTTTAACGGATTGGTGTCTGCCCGAGATATAGGACATTAACCACCGACATAAACTATCATGGAAACCAAACATCATAAGCTTTCTACCCAGAATTCTATGGGACACACTATCGAACGCCTTCGCAAGATCAGTGTATATAACTTCGACCTGCTTGTGATTTTCCAAAGCCCCAAGAACAAATTGAGTGAAAACCAGAAGATTAGTCTCAACGCTTCTACCTCGGAAAAAACCATGTTGTTCAGGTTGGTTGGTTTGGTTTCTGATTTGTTGTTCCGTATATGACAAATAATCGGTTAGTTCCTGCAACAATAGTATATTCTAAAGCAAGTTGCAGAATGAGCTCCTATTCCAATACGAATGCGAAATACGAAAACGAGCGAATTTTCGAAAGCATGAGTGTTGGAATTGCTTTCTGTAACGAGTATTAGACGATATTTTCTCTATTTCAGTCAAGTTTTGTGAAATACTCTCGAAATTCAAGAAAAAAAATTCAGATTAGTGACTTTTGTATTGCATCTTGGCAGTTGGTGTGACATACGAAATTTGACAGATTACGGAATTTAAATTGGTTTGATAATTGATATGATCGAAGATCAGTACTGACAACCACAAAACGAAAAATACATATAACTGAAAACAATGCTGCAATGAGTTTCATTACAGCACTACTTTTAATACTGTAATGAACTCATTATGATACTGAAATAGAGAGAGTTTATTTACGGAACTTGGTTTCTGAAAATGCGGTTGAGCTTTTGCAATCAAAACAACCAATGATTTTATTTGGTTACTTCGGTTTCTGATTCAAAACCTAACATAGCCACACAGTTACTGATAGTCGTGCAACTGTCAATAAATTTAAGCGACTCTCAATTTTAGGGAACTCTTAGTTAAGTAATAATTTTGAAGGAAATTGGTGCAAATGGTCCTGAACTCGTCATTAATTTGTTTTTCAGGAGGCCATAACGTACCAGCGACAACTGAACACCATCAGGAACATAATGAACCGTTTAGAAGAAAAACCAAAGAACGACCCTGAAACCAACAACGATTTATCCAACATCTGCACCGAGAAATTGGTGGCGATAGCCGAAGGCCTCTTGGAGGTCCTCCTGTCCATAGACTACGTCAACGAAATCGACGTCGAAACGTGCCAGAAACTATTCAAGGGCTTCTGCGTATCCCAGTCCCCCAGACTGCAATTCCTAGCAGCCACCTACCTGAGGAACGCCTCGGCCAAAAGCGACTTCTGGGGCAACTTCCTGGCAGACGTACTCTCGCAGATGTTCTCCTCCTCTTACTCCCAGACCTTCCCGCAAGACAGGGTGTTCACCCTGATAGCCTACCTGAGCAAGCTGAGCCCCCACAGGAGCTCGGTGCTCGACGCAGCCCTTAGGGTCACCCACGAGTGCCTGAGCAACCTGGAGCAGGCCAGGAAGCCTCTGCTAGCGATATCGGTGGACCTGCCTCTGTTATCGTGGCTGCTGATGTACCTGTCGCTGCAGCTGGACATGAACAGGAACTCGAACAAGTCGGTGGCCAGGTGGGACTGGGTGTTTGGGGAGATGCTGGGCAAGGCCACGATGGAGAACACCAAGACGAGGCTGCACAAGAAGGCGCTCAAGAAGCAGATCGGGACTATAGACTCATCGTCGAACAAGATCGTGAGTATTCGAAAGGTCGGAATGTGAAGAATTTATTTTAACAACTTATGTAGATTTGTGCACGAAGTTTCAAGATGGTAGCATTTACTGTTTAGGAGTTATGCGGAGAATTTTTCAAGATTTTATCAAAAGATGAAGTCAGACTTAGACTTCGAGATAGATCCATAGTTTTTGTTGATGTTAATAGTAGTAAATTCAAAATATTGAACAATGGTCTTCCACAAGGATCTGTTTTAGCACCCCTTCTATTCAATTTATATTTATGCGATATTCTTTGTACTTCATCTGAAAAATTCATTTACGCCGACGATATTGCACTCGCTTTCCGTCATTCTGATTTTCGAAGTATTGAGGAAAATTCAACTTCTGATCTGAAAATTTTGAAAAATTATCTTTTCGAATGGCGTTTGTGTCCAAATCCGAATAAAACCGAGGTTTCGTTATTTCATTTGAATAACCATCAAAAATTTAGAAAATTATATGTCCTTTTCGGGAACTTTCCTTTGAAACATAATTTTACTCCCGAATACTTAGGTGTTAAATTAGATTCCTCTCTGAATTACAAAGCATATTTGGATGACTTACGAATGAAGATGAAAACGAGAAATAACATTCTACAGAAACTTGCTGGTACGTCATGGGGTGCTGACCCGACTACTCTTCGCACAGCAGCCCTTGCCCTGGTTTTTTCCACCGCTGAATATTGTTGCCCTGTTTGGCTCAATAGCGTTCATGTTCAGAAAATCGACGCACAGCTCAATTTTTTAATGAGAATAATTACTGGAACCATCCGATCTACACCTATCCAATGGTTACCAGTGCTATCAAATATAGTTCCTCTCCATATTCGAAGACAGTCTGCAACTTGGAATAAATTCAATTCATTTCCGGATTCTTTTCCGATACTTTCCTACGTTCCAGAAAATAGAATTCCAAGACTGAAATCTCGTAAACCTATTTGGTCGAATAACTTTCTGAATTCGAACTTCAACTACAACGAAATCTGGAAATCCGAATGGGATGTATGTTCTTTATCTAATAAAGATCTAATGCCTGATCCATCGAATAAAGTTCCTGGTTTTAACCTTCCCAGGAGAATATGGTCCCTTCTTAATCGAATAAGAACAGGTCATGGTTGTACCAATAGCATGCTTTTCAAGTGGAATTCGGTTGATAGTCCTAATTGTGAATGTGGTGAATCAGAGGAATCAGTTGACTCCTAATTAATAATTGTAATGTAAAAACAATTTTTGACATCATTCACAATCATAAAATGAATAAGTCACCCGCCACGAAATTAATACACTAAAAAATACAAATATTAAAGTCATCTATAAACTCAGAGTGAATTATTCAACTAAAAACAGAGGTAATCTAGAGATGTTCAAAATGAGAGGTCAGATGAAGTCAGACTTAGACTTTGAGATGGTTCCATTAATTCAAAATTGAAAACAACGTTTACAGTGATGATGCGATTGAAATTGATTGCGAGAGCTTCTTTATTACATCAGAAAAACAGAAGGTTGAATAATGAATTGTTAGAGTAGGGTGAGTTGTAATAAAAGTGAGATCAGGCCTTAGAGGAGATACGTGTATTGAAGCTTAGTAGTCTAAGTCTGTTCTTCATTGAGATTATTACAATGTGAAAATATCATGATTGAGAAATCAATATTCATGATCTATAACGTTGGTTTTTGAAGAAAATGCTAATTAATCAATTGAGACAACATTTACAGTGACAAACTGCTTTTAGTAAGCAGGGTTAGTGTTCATCAGAAAAATAGAGGCTACAATTGACAATGATGAAGATTATAACATAAGAGTACTATGTATGAATTGAAACCACCAACCCGTTGGTTTCGAGAAAGCAGAAGGCTTGAGATCTTACTTTCTAAGTGCTTCAGATAAATGAAATTGAGAATTTTTTATTTATAATGATTAGATCATACCAGTTGAATGGTTTTACCAATACTTGAGGAGACCGCTAAAGGGGAAGCAGGAACTGAGACTGTCAATCAGGTTCAATGTTTGAGCTACTTGATCGTTCAAATACTTCAGAGAAGTTCACTTGGTTTGATTGAGAGAGAAGACTGATTCCATGATTCACCTTTGCGTTTGACGATTTTCATTAATCTGAAACTCGAGAACAATAATTAGAAAGTGTTATGAGAAGTGAATAGTTGAGAAATGAGATGAATTGATTAAGATAATGAGATGCACATGAGATTGTAACAAATCAGTATTTATTACCACAGAGAATGTTCATTCTTGGAGCAAGTAATCACTTCCATGTGAGGAGTCTAGAGATATCGGAAAAATCTATGAGAACTGCAAAAATATACCGAAATATATGTCTTAGAGGATTCAAATACATTAGTTTAACGCAATAAAGATCTTATTAGAATAAAGTGAGAGAGGATTGCCAATATTTTCATAGATTTTCATGATCTGAAACGTGGACAAATTTTCAATCTTTTTAAAAAGCAGGAAAATAACATGGAATATGTAACAATTAAGGATTCTGAGAATTCAAATACCTTTTTGAGGATTAGTTACTCCAAGAAATGAACGAGATGATCAGTTACTAAGCGAGGTGACTTTTTGAAAATTCCAATTCACAAGATTAGCACAAGAGGAGGTCTATTCACAGCTGGATTACAAAAGAAAACGATTAATTGATTAAATTAATGAACATCATTTAATCTGTCAGCTGATTAATACATAAAGAAGACTAATTTGATGCGAGCAATCAATCAGCTGACCATAGAGCTGTACGGAGTGGAGTGGGCGTGGCGCTGCGATGTAACCATAGGCGTAGCTGCGGATGAGGTCTGAGGGATGCAATGCTCAATTTTCAACAAAAGTTGATAAAACAAAATAATAATTCTCCGCATAACTTCTAAATGGTGTCACTAGATTAAAATTTTGTATATAAATGCGTGTTGTTAAACGTTATCTTTAACGTTTCAGCCTCTCATGCACAAAGTCAGCATTCCGATCGCTAGCAATCCGAACATCAAGAACGGCCAGGAGTTCTTCATGAAGATGCTGAACTACTCGATGCCCGACAGCGACATAACCGTCAAGAAGCTGAAGGAGAAGAAGAACTCCCAGTCGCACGACGAGAAGAGCTCTCCGAAGAAGAATCCGATATATATAGACGACGCGCACGTCAGATCGGTTGCTACGGGCCTGATCAACCTGATCTTGTCGATGGACCATTCGAGCAGCGCGGACATGTTGCTTCTGTCTTTCAAGGTAAGTTGTTTATGAAAAAAAGTGGAGAATTTCGATTACAAGACAGTATATTATTTTCTCTATTTCAGTATCGTAATGAGTTCATTACAGTACTAAAAGTAGTGCTGTAATGAAACTCATTACAGCATTGTTTTCAGTTATATTTTTCGTTTTATGGTTGTCAGTACTGACCTCCGATCGAATCAAGTTTCGAATAAAATCAATTCAAATTCCGTTATCTGTCAAATTTCGTATGTCACACCAACTGCCAAGATACAATACAAAAGTCACTAATCTGAATTTTCATTTGAATTTCGAGAGTATTTCACAAAACTTGACTGAAATTGAGAAAATACCGTCTAATACTCGTTGCAGAGGGCAATTCCAACACTCATGCTATCGAAAACTCGCTCCTTCGTCGCTCGAATTCGAACTTCGCATTCGTGTTGGAATAGGAGCTCATTCTGCAACTTGTATTAGAACATACTATTTCAGCACCTCAGAGGTAAAGTGTGTTAAGTCATATTTTTCTCGGTAATATTGGATTAAAGGCAGATTCTACCTAGTGAAGAACAGATTGCACTACCTAGGTACATCAATTAGCTGAAAAATAGCGATAAACATTCTTTGAAACAATAATTTCACTGAAAAATCTTTCTTTTGGCTGATTTTGATTTTGTAACTTAACACACCTTACCTCTGAGGTGCTGATTTGTGAACGAGATATTCTTGATAATGGAATATTTGGTGGGACATTATTTGGGCTCTTTCCATTTTCTGTACTGTTGGTATTTACCGACGTTTCGATAAGCATTCGCCTGCCGTCATCAGGATGTTGTTGGTACTGAGAAGGACCGGTCTTTGCCTAACTTGTTCAGTTTTTTGGCATCGGTAAAAACCAACAATACAGATATTAGAAATAGCCCAAATAATGTCACAACAGCATTTTATATTGTACAAAGTTGACTAATACGGGGTTTTCTCGAAAACCTAATTTGGGTTTTCTCTCCTAGTCTCTGAAGCAAGAAACAATTAGAAAAATAGAGAAAACCCAAATTAAGTTTTCTGAAAAATGCAGAGACCTCCCAGACAATATTTCAATAAATACAGGGTTATTCACGAATATGGCTCTTTAGAATATTTTTAGGAAAGACACAAGATGCAGGATTGAAATTCTGAAGGTGAGCTTCTAGTAAAAAGACGACTTCTCGTATATTTCTTCAAGGTTCTAGGACTTCCAGTTTTTCCGGAACTGACATCAACTTTCGTTTTCAAATGGGAAGACCCATTTTTATTGCATAAATAGATTCTCCATTGAATTCTGAGTCTTTTTCATTCCATAAGTTTGAATTTTCCCGAGAAAATTCTCTTTAAATGAGGAAATACGAGAAAAAATTTTCAAAATTAAACTCTGTTGAAATACAGACAACTTCGAGGTTTTTTCATTTGAAATTCTCATTTTTAGAATCTCCGAGAAAAAAGGCTGATGCTTTTTTTTCGATAGCGTGATTTTCAGAATATGATACAGCAGGTCACACATTCTTTGTCAAAGTTAGAAGTGACGAAACATGAAAAAATCGTTTTTTTTTTCAGATTGGAATCCCATTTTTCAAAGCATTTTCGAAATTTTCGTCAAAAAATAATGGGAGCATACGTCCAAGACTTTTATCCCAAAATGAATATTTTTCGAGATATCCAGGAAAAACGATTTTGTCTTCAATTTTCAATCTCATTCCGAATGTGTTTTTTTACTGGAATTTACTTAGTGGTCAAGTGAAATTTTTGAAAATCTTTGTTATCGAGAAAATATTTTCTTATAGTTCAGACGAGTTCAGTTTTTCTTTATTTTTCAAAACTTAGGATAATTCCCGCAAATTCTTAATTCTCAAGAATTTCTTTTTTGTCATGGTAGGGAAATTTGAATTTTCAGTAATGAAATTGTTACATGTTCTGTTAATTATTCTTTCAAAAGCATTAAAAATTATTACAAATCATTTTTTTCTGCGTTTCTGAGAATTTTGTACGTTGACTTGACTAATACTCACATTGAGAACTTTAAACTAATTGTAGTTCTCGCATTACAGATGATAATTCAAGAACTTAACTCGTCTGAACTATAAAAAATATTTTCTCGATAACAGAGATTTCCAAAAATTTCACTTGACCTCCAATTATTTTCCAGTAAAAGACACATTCGGAATGAGATTGATAATTGAAGACAAAATCGTTTTACATGAATATCATTTTGGGATAAAAGTCTTGGACGTACGCTGCTATTATTTTTTGACGAAGATTTCGAAAACGCTGAGTAAACTATATGAGATAGAGAAACATGGTCAGAGACAATTTTGTAGTGCTCAAAAAGTTCTCTAAAAAAGTCCGCGACGGCATATGTCTAACTGGTGAGGACAACCCACGATAACCTTTTTTAACATTTTCAGTTCATTTTAAAATAGCGTTTAATTTGAAGAGGGCACCCGACTGGCATGGAATTAATTCATATAAAAATGAATATGATTGTTATCTGCGGCATTTATTCTTGATGAAAAGTGCTTTTTACAGCATAGTTTTCTAATGTATAATTTAAAAGTTATGGCAGGTTGGACGAATGCGAATTTGAGCAAGACATTATTGAATCTACGCGAGATCGGTTTGTCATTCTTGGACATCAATAACGGTTCATGAAGATTTTTTTATAATTGTTGAATTTTAATATTTCAAAAAACGTCAAAGAAAATCTGAAGTGGACGAAATTGATCAATAATGACCCATTTTAATGTATGATTTATCCTATTTCAATCTATAATTGTCATGGGCAACCGAACTTTAAGTATTCAGAAGCAATACGAGTAATGTTGTAATTCTACTGAAACTTCATTTTCTATGAATATAGAAATTAATATTACAGGGTGTTTAAAAAAAAAGCTGACCTCTGAAAAATAATAGGAGTTTGTTCAGTGAAAAATTTTCTTGGACGTAAGCTCCTATTATTTTTTTACGAAGATTTCGAAAACGCTTGGAAAAAATGGGGTTCCAATTTGAAAAAAACGATTTTTTGATGTTTCGTCACTTCTAACTTTTACAAAGCATTTGTTACCTCCTGTATCATATTCTGAAAATCACACTATCGGAAAAGAAGCATCAGCCTTTCTTCTCGGAGATTCTCAAAAATGAGAATTTTTAATGAAAACACCTCGAAGTTGTCAGTATTTCAACAGAGTTCAATTTATAGATTTTTTTTCGTAATTCCTCATTTGAAGAGAATTTTCTCGAGAAAATTCAAACTTTTGGAATCAAAAAGACTCAGAATTCAATGCAGAATCTATTTATGCAATAAAAAATGTGTCTTCCCATTTGAAAAGTCCTAGAACCTTAAAAAAATACACTAGAAGTCGTCTTCGTACTTGAAGCTCACCCTTAGAATATCAATCCTGAATCTTTCGTCTTTCCTGAAAATATTCTATAGGACCACATTTTTGGATAACCCTGTATAACAAAATAAACGCTAACTCAAAGAAATCAGAAAAACAAAATTTACAGACTAACTATCAATCTGACCAATATACAGTAACTTTCTTATTATTTTTTAACTTTCTTCTTCTTTTCTCAAGTGGTTGGGTTACCCATTATATAATTTCATTCCAAAATAGGATGAAAATTTTGACCCTCTCGTCTTAAAAATGAAATCATTACATGGTACATTTCTTGTACCATATTTGTGTGCATCAGTATGCTTCTTCAGATTTCAGATCATTTTTTTTTTTCAGGTAGTCGCCCGATTATCTCACCTTTCCAAATCGTCCTACTTCTCGAAAATCCGCCTGGGCCACCTGATGAACGAGGCCCAACTGCTGAACCTGGTGAATTTCTGCCTGCAGTCGAAGATACCTTGGGCTACACACGCCCTGGCATGCCTGCTCGAAGACTTCCTGGACTCAAGTTCGCACAGGTCGTCTAACGACATAGAAGGGGAGACTGCATCGGTGGCTTCTACCAGTTGGGAGGCATCGAACGGTGAGTTAAACCTGAACGTGTTCTGTTTTCATAAAATCGATAATAGTTATTCTCTATTTCAGAACCGTAATGAGTTCATTACAGTACTAAAAGTAGTGCTGTAATGAAACTCATTACAGCATTGTTTTCAGTTATATTTTTCGTTTTATGGTTGTCAGTACTGACCTCCGATCAAATCAAGTTTCGAATCAAATCAATTCAAATTCCGTGATCTGTCAAATTTCGTATGTCACACCAACTGCCAAGATACAAAACAAAAGTCACTAATCTGAATTTTCATTTGAATTCCGAGAGTATTTCACAAAAATTGACTGAAATAGAGAAAATACCGTCTAATACTCGTTGCAGACGGGCAATTCCAACACTCATGCTATCGAAAACTCGCTCCTTCGTCGCTCGTTTTCGAACTTCGCATTCGTGTTGGAATGGGAGCTCATTCTGCAACTTGTTTTAGAATATACTATTCAATCAACTAGTTTATTAATGACAGCCATAAATGGTGTTTTTCGATATCAAGAAAAAACCACTCTGTATGGAACGAAAATGGAGGTTATTTGTAGTTATTTAATCAACTAGTTTATTAATGACAGCAATTAATGGTCGAGATATTTTAACGTACGAGCGAAGTGAGCGCGTTAATAGTTCGAGACCATTAATCGCTAGAATAATAAACGAGTTGATAATAAGATTTTTCCGTCGACCTCATTATGAAATGGATATGAACTCTCAATTGAAATGAATTTTTATTTTTCATAATAGATACATTAATGCATATACTCCATTCACAAATATAAAATCACACCTCTGGCCTTGGAAATTTGACACATTCCACTCTGTATTGAACGAAAATGGAGGTTATGACGCTTGTCAAAATATTTTTTAATATGCCCTTTCTAAATTCTGAGCAATTACGTATTTCTCAAAATGTAATTTTATTCGGAAATTGAATGAATTGGAAAAGATCTGATGGTCGAAAGTAATTAACGTTTATATGAATTGATAGAAAGGATTCATTTTTTTTTAGTTATTTGCAATATTTCGATTTCGAAGAATATGTAAACAAAGAAACAAACTGGCAACGTCGTTTTGTCATTAAGGATGTTTTCTGTGTGCGCACTGACTTTTCATCAGTTGCACCAACTCCTGAAAACGATACCATGACCTCCTATGTGATTTTATAAAAGTGAATGGAGTATTGCTAATATCACCTCAAAATCTAAGTTTCAGCCTTGTTTGGCATCATCAGTACCTTATAAACCTCAGAGACAAAATCTTCAAAAAAAACTTCGATATTTTTAGCAATTAGATGTGATATAATGAGTAAGTTTTTTATGAAGATTTTGTCTCTGAGTTGTATAAGATACTGATGATGCCAAACAAGGCTCTTTCATCTCAGTGACAAACTCTTATATCATTTCTCCAATCTCTTGATATAAAGATCTATGAGCTTGGGAATTGAAATTGGCATTCATTTCGATGATTATCAATTTGGATTTTTCAAAGTTTCAAAAACAACTCACTCAAGTGCTTACTTTCCCTTAAAATGAACCCTGTTTGAGTGACAGTTTGATGGCTAAAACTAACCTCAAAATTAAGTGCTTTTGCAATGACCACTTAGATCTTTGAAGATGGGATTATAACCTGAAATAATTTGTCAAACTCATAAACTGACTGCAGAACATTTGTTGTTTTCTATTAACTTCGTCTGATAATAAATAATTTTGATGATGGATTCATTATAATTGGAAACAGGCTAGTTACATGACGACTTGGTAGTCTAGTTAAAATTGTTGAACTAGGATTTCCTAGGCTAATATATGAAAGACATTCATATTTCAATTAATTTAATGAGCTATATCTATCTATTTAGAATTGTAATTCAGAAATCGTCAATTGACATTCAGAAAACATCTCTTGTATTTTAGACTAGTATTTCAGAAAACATCAAATATTATTCAGATTTGTCAATTGAATTTCAGCAAATATCAAATAAAATTCAATTGAGTTATCTGAAATACATTTGATGTTTTCTAAAATTCAATTGACTAACCTGAAATACACTTGACAATGGTGTAGAATATCCTTGTCTTTAGAGATTCCTTCAATGAATAATAAATTATTTATGGGTAGAGAGCGATGATTTTGTCGCAAATTCAGATGTTTGAAGATCGCTACAGATCATTAATGAGGGAAAATCATCTCCCATATATAAACCACAAAAATTGTAATTTCAACAAGCCAATCTAACGTTGACTGATGCATGAAATCGTCAAAATGACAGTAAAGTTAGGTTAAGGAAATGACAACTTTCATCTCTAGCCGGCCAGCCTATGAAATGGCTTTATTGCACTAGGGTGAAGTATCCGAACATGAAAACCTGAATTACCACTATATGGAAATATTTAATTAGGGTGAGGTTTCACGACATTAAAAATTGAAATATAAATATAATTTCTTTCTTGAAAGAAATTACGATACTGACATAGAGAAAGAAATATTCAAGGTTCCTCACTTGAGATTCTGTTGATTGACTGGCCCTCATTCTTGAACTTTGAACTTGTGAGGGAATAACAGTGCCTTCTGCAGTCGAATTTTAAATAACTATCCCATTCGGTCACATTTCTTCTTCCCTTCGTTCCAGAAACCGAAAGCAACAACGTTCTGGAGAATTCAAATCCGTTACCACACTGACGTCATAGTGTGCAACAAGATGCGCAAGAACACACCTTGTATTTTTCCACCATGTTTGTGATGATTCTTAGCGCTGTTCTTTCTGCTGTTTCCAGGTTTTTCAATGCGGGCTATATTCCAATATAGATCATTTTTATATATACAGAAGATATCTATCCCATTCTGTCACTGATCTTCTTTCTTTTCTTCCAGAAACCGAAAGCAACAACGAGCACATCTTCGAAGACAACATAATGTCCGCCACCTGCCACATCATAAACAACAAGAACAAGCAACTGCCTTCGGTGTACGAATCCGATTCCTCCGAGCTGGAGGAGCTGGTGGAAGAGGTCTTCGGCAAGGAGCCGAACCAACTCAAGAAACGCCCCGGGAAGGCCGTGGTGCCGAGCTCCAGCTGCCTGAGCTCGTGCGCCATCGATTCCAGGCTGGACCTGGGCGTCGAGACGCTGTCCGAGATCAGCCTGAGGAAGCTGCTGCTGCACAACAACCAGGTGGGTAATTTCAAAGTACCTTGCCCAGTTGTATTTTTTTCAGCTATTGCATAGCTTTAATCTCATAGAGTAAGATCCCAGGGCCCCCAGACCTTACTTATTTTTGAAGTAACGAATTTTACAGTATAGACAGTCTTATATGTGTTAAATAGTGTGTGCATACTCGCTAGCTTGGCTAGGCGGCCCGTTCGCTGCTAGCAGGTAGAAAAGATAGACAAAAACATACCGAACTTTTCTTAAATTCGAAGAACTGATTTTTATATATGTCGCGCAGAATATTATGAAAAATAAATATTTCATATTGCCAGACCGTTTCCGTGGGCCGTAATTCCTCCCAGACGCTTTGAATTTCAATAAAAAAAAATCACAACTAGAAATATTGTTGCGAAATGGCCAGATTCAGCACTTTTGTTGAATTCAAAGCACTGATTTTCATATATGTCGCGCAGAATATTATAAAAAATGGAAATTTCATATTGCCAGACCGTTTCCGTGGGCCGCAATTCCTCCGAGACGCTTTAAATTTCATTTAAAAAAAATGAACTTTTCTTAGATTTAAAGTCTTCAATTTTGAATATAATCCTTGGGGAATTATTTGATTTCCTTTTGTGGAAAGCCAGACCAATCCCAAGGGCCAAATATTCTACCAGTACACAATCAGAATTTTTATTAGTTTCCTAGAAACTATGAATTTTTGGCCAATAAAGTGTATGCGAGGAATTACGGCCCACAAGGCAGGTTCTAACAACTTGAGGAAATTCGAAGAACCCATAGTTACGAAACCTCTATCAATAAAAATATTGTAAAACGCCAGGTACGAGTTAACCATCGAGTGAAGCTGATAATGAAGATTAAGATGAAAAAGATTATATTTTTTGATTTCTGTTATAATTATAATGATAAATTGTCACTACCATAATTTGATGTTGAAAACATACACTTTGTAGGCAAAAAAATTAATAGTTTCTAGTGACCTAACAAAATTTTGATTGTGTCTGGCAGAATGTTTGGCCCTTGGGATTGGTCTGGCTCTCCACAAAAAGTATCAAAATGATCCCCTGAAGACTTCGACTGTAAAAAAGTTTTTCTTTTTCAATGAAATTTAGAGCGTCTGGGAGGAATTACGGCCCACGGAAACGGTCTAGCAATATGAAATATTTATTTATTTATAATATTTTACGTTACATATATAAGAATCAGTGCTTCGAATTCAACGAAAGTGCTGAATCTAGCCATTTCGCAACAATGTTTCTAAATGAGATTTTTTCTATTGGAATTTAAAGCGTCTGGGAGGTATTACGGCCCACGGAAACGGTCTGGCAATATGAAATATTTATTTATTTATAATATTTTGCGTTACATATATGAAAATCAGTGCTTCGAATTCAACAAAAGTGCTGAATCTGGCTATTTCGCATCTGAAAATTGGGATTTTATTATTGTTTGACATTATCTACCGATCTAAAATATTCTTGGAGCCTGACCACTTTCAGTTATACAGAGAGTGAAAAATAAATTATCACATTTTTTTTTCTGTTTTTTTGTTTTCGAATTTGTTAGTGTATGCAATTCTGAATACATTTTTGCTCAAATCGTTGCATTCGTCAAAATACTTTCCAAAATATCGAGAAAAAACTGAAGAAAAAAGGGAGATAAGAGTATTCGGTATTATGTTTGTTATTCCTAACCTAGATATCGTAAGCACAAACCGTTTTCACATTTCTAAAGGCGAAGAATGTGGAATTATTGTACATTTTCAAAATTTTGAAAAACCCGTCACAGGGGGTTCCAAATGTTGGTTCAAAATTGGGATCAAGATTGACCCATAACTTTCGTTTTTCAAATTAGAACCCTATTTTTTTATGATTGCGTTGGATTGTGCGAAGAAAAATGATGATAATGTTCCAACATGTAAATGCTCCTAAAATTAATATTTCTTTTGTTATTCAGGATTTCCTGATTTCATGTCGTACGTACCGTCAAATTCATAGAATCTCTTTCATATCAACAATGACCTTGGTAATAGAAGATAAATAACTTAAATAACTCATTAATGACTTCCCTTTTTCTGAATTCATTTATCATTGTTGATGTAAAACAGATTTCATGAATAGAAACAGAAAATCCTAAATAACTCAAGAATTAGTAATTTTAGAAGCATCAACATGTTGGAACAATATCATCATTTTTCACCGCAGAATCCAACGCAATCATAAAAAAATAGGGTTCTAATTTGAAAAACGAATGTTATGAGCCAATCATGATCCCAATTTTTAACCAACATTTGGAACACCCTGTGACTGGTTATTCAAAATTCTGAAATTGTACAATATTTCCACAGTATTCGCCTTCAAAAATGTGAAAACAGTTTGTGCTTACGATATCTAGGTTAGGAATAACAAACATAAAACCGAATACTCCTATCTCCTTTTCTTCTTAATTTTTTTTCTCGATATTTTGGAAAGTATTTTGACGAATGCAACGATTTGAGTACGAATGTATTCACAATCGCATACTCTATCAAATTCGAAAACAAAACAAAAAATGTTGAAATTTTTTTTTCTCTCCCTGTATAACTGAAAGTGGTCAGGCTCCAAGAAGGTAATGTCAATCAATAATATAATCCCAATTTTCAGATATCAAATAGGTCTAGTTCTCCAGAAACGCTTAATAGACCGTCGAACTCGGTACACCCTGTATAAGACTATATCAGAGCCGTATCCGAGGTAAATGGAGTATATTTATGAGTCTCATATATTTTTTTTTTCTCGAAAATTACTGCCTCCCCAGACCTGTAATTGAGACTGTAGTATCAGGAATTCCTATAGATTCACCGTGCAAAATATTTTTTAAATTTATAATAACCACCAGGTGCTGGTGCAGAACATATCCACCAACCTCCCTAACCAAGAGAAAGAAAGGAAGCTTCTGCCCTGGAAGAAACCCTTGCAGCAATCCTCGGTCAAGACCACCTCGAGCAACTACAAGATGCTGATCGAATGCTTCCACTCCCTGTTCCAAGGGTTGGACCGTCAGCCCCCGGAAAGCGTGGAGCACATCCTGCAGCTGTGGCTCACCCTCAACTGCACCCTCAAAGGGGACAAGTTCGACCGCACCCAGGTGCCAGCCATAGCGCTGAGGTCTGAGTCGGTGCATTCGCTGATATCGGTCCTGGCCCGCACCCCTGGACTGTCGCTGATCACCTGGTGCATAGCCGTGCAGACGTTGACCTTGGTCTGCAACAGCCCCTCTCGCTCAGAGGGTCAGACGACGCAGAACATGTGCATGGCTCGTTGGATGGTCGAACACCCAATGTTCGGCCAGATGGTCCTCAGGCTGATGTCCGAGGATTGGGTGATGCATTGCGAGAAAGGATTGGTGAGTACAGATCTTCTATATTAACTGAGAAAGAAACTGCAACTCCAGAAGGAGCTGCTTGATGGCGATATTCTGCTTTTTCTCTGTAGACTACGAATCTGTAGCATACGATTGATCTGTATCTATGTGGCCGACTTACAGATTCGTAAATGATGAAATTCTAGTGTCAATTTTGAACTACTCCTTTATAGGATCATAGAATAGAATTTATTTCCCTGTGAAATTGGACCGTAAGTATTGATTATCGGATATATTTATGTTCAATTTGTGTTCGTTTTAACATGAAAGAGAAATTTACAACCGAAGTGCAAAAATGAAACACAAAAGTAGTTGGGTAGAGAAAGTATTTTATATTCTGTGATAAAAACAAACCATTCAACATAACCTCACAATGTACCTTTCGCTATGTTTTGTGTAAGCTACAGATTCATAGAACGCGTCGAAAATCGTAATAATACATCAGGAAGGTCGTCTATGTAAACCACAAATAGCAGGGGACCTAGAATCGAGCCCTGAAAAACCCCCTCCAGAACTGAAGCCTCTGATGATTGAAATTGAGAGTTAGCACAATCCAACACCACTATTTGCTTTCTGTTTTCCAAGTAGCTCTTGAGGAGCTTCTTAGGAACGCCTCTTATACCATACCTTTCGAGCTTATACAATAATCTTCCGTGGTCAACATGATCAAAAGCTTTAGAGAAATCAACAAAAAGTCCTACCGGTATTTCACCTTTCTCCAGAGATTGATTGATCTTCCAGAGTATTTCAAACAGTTCTGTTTCGGTACTACGACCTGGAAAAAAACCATGTTGCTTCTTAGATAATATATTAAATTTCATGAAGTATTTCAAAAGTCGATTGGCAAGTATTTTTTCAAATATTTTAGCAAATCCAGTTATTAGGGTGATTGGTCTATAGTTGGTCAAATCATTGGGATCTCCCTTTTTGAAGAGTGGTTTGACTAGTGAGATTTTAAGTGAGTCTGGAAATATACCATTCTTGAAGGAACAGTTTATAGCATGACAAAGAGGTTTTAAGATTTCTGTGACATGAGCCTTTATGATGGTGATAGGAATATCATCATGACCACAGCTGTTCTTATTTTTCATGGACTTAACTGTAGAGAGAACCTCTGCCTCTGTAACATCAAATAGGTAGAACGAATTGGATATTCGTTTATTAGTAGGATTCATATTTACAGTGTTGCTTGACTTACTCAGTGATGAAGTGGTGAAGAACCTATTGAATTCATCAGCTAATTCGAACATATTTTGGTAACTACCTGATAGAGTAGGGTATGTATTCACTGGAGTAATGGAACCCTTGTTTTTACCTTTGACGATCCTCCAAACAGCTCTAGATTTATTTACCGCATATTTTTAGGCAACCTATTTTTTATATATTATCTAACATCTGAAGTTTATTATGAACTAGGTTATTATCAGCTATTATCAGCTCGGTGAAGTTCGATGTAGGTTCGGATCTTCTACTATAAGATATCAAAATAGAAAGTAAGAACACATATGTTTCTCCGAACTAATGATCTGAATTTAGAGAATTCATTGTTAACAAACGAAAACATTCTAATGTAAGGTTGTCTTTGTAGCCTTGAGAAAGGAGAAAGTGTCTCCGAAACGTCGGCAAAGTTAATAATAAAAATTTAGATACAAACATAGGTGATTTGTTCCGCATTCCCGCAATCGATCTCAATATTATTAAAACATGGATGTAACAAACCAACGAACAATAATAATAATATTTCTCTATTTCAGTATCGTAATGAGTTCATTACAGTACTGAAAGTAGTGGTGTAATGAAACTCATTACAGCATTGTTTTCAGTTATATTTTTCGTTTTATGGTTGTCAGTACTGACCTCCGATCGAATCAAGTTTCGAATCAAATCAAATTCCGTGATCTGTCAAATTTCGTATGTCACACCAACTGCCAAGATACAAAACAAAAGTCACTAATCTGAATTTTCATTTGAATTTCGAGAGTATTTCACCAAAATTGACTGAAATAGAGAGAATATCGTCTAATACTCGTTGCAGAAGGCAATTCCAACACTCATGCTATCGAACTTCGCATCCGTGTTGAAATAGGAGCTCATTCTGCAACTTTTTTTAGAATATACTATTATTATTATTATTATCATGAACAGGGGTCGTTGTGGCTACGTTCAGCCTTCCGGGAACTTCGACCGCAAGGATCTTTTGTCCTTTACCCAACTCATTCATTTAAATCCCAAGGAGGCCATCAATGGTGTTGATGAACCCAACGACATCCTTAGGAGCCTTGGCGGTTATTTCATGTGGATCCAGAACCGACTTCCCCATGTGAATGGTTCTTAATTCCGCCAGCTCTGGACACTTGCATACCATGTGTTCAGCCGTTTCTTTCTCTGATCCACATAGCCTGCAGGTTTCATCTGCTGACTTTCCCATGCGATACAAATGATATTTATATCGACAGTGTCCCGTCAGCAGACCCACCATTACTCGAAGCTCAGCTCGTGGCAGCTTTATGAGCTTCCTGGTGTAGGTCGACGAGAATTCCACAAATCTCTTGTCTTGCGCAAGTCTAGGAGTATTTCTCCAAAGCGTTATTTTGTTTGCCGCTTCCCATTGTTGGACCGCTTTCTGGTATTGGTCTATTCCAAGCCCACAGAAAGGTTCAGGTCCAACAGGCTTCAGCCTTGAAGCCTTCTTCGCCAGTTCGTCGGCTGTTTCATTTCCCTCAATACCACAATGTCCTGGTATCCATAGTAGAGTCACTTTGTTGCCTCTGGCCAGTTGCTTTATGGTATTACGGCATTCATATGTCAGCCGAGATTTCTGGCTATATGATTCCAGTGATCTCAAAGTGGCCTGACTGTCCGTGGTAAACACACTTTTTTCTTCACACACTGACGGAAAAACATACATTTAACTTTGAAGGGATTACAATATAACGCTACAACAGAAGGATTGTAAGGTTACAAGAGATATCACACCCTTTCACATTGGTTTCCAATTGTGTAAGCACAAGGAAAATTGTGCCCTACGTTGGTCACCAATTGTGTGAGGTTAAGATAGAGATAATTTACTTTATGTAATATTTTAACGATAGATGCTCCAGCTAGTCAGGGCATGAGACCACCTTACATTTAGATGAGGTAAAAGGAGATAGTATGCTTCTACTCAGGCTAATGATAATCAAAACTTGAACAGTCGAGATTTATTCCTCTCTGATGACAATAGCTATTTACAATGTCTAATATCAAGGATTAAAACAATTTTATACGAGGACAAGTATATGTACAATCATGAACAATTCGTTTCTCTATTTCAGTATCGTAATGAGTTCATTACAGTACTAAAGCAGGTGCTGTAATGAAACTCATTACAGCATTGTTTTCAGTTATATTTTTCGTTTTATGGTTGTCAGTACTGACCTCCGATCGAATCAAGTTTCGAATCAAATCAATTCCAATTCCGTGATCTGTCAAATTTCGTATGTCACACCAACTGCCAAGATACAAAACAAAAGTCACTAATCTGAATTTTCATTTGAATTTCGAGAGTATTTCACCAAAATTGACTGAAATAGAGAAAATACCGTCTAAGACTCGTTGCAGAAGGCAATTCCAACACTCATGCTATCGAAAACTCGCTCCTTCGTCGCTCGATTTCGAACTTCGCATTTGTGTTGGAATAGGAGCTCATTTTGCAACTTGTTTTAGAATATACTATTTTATGTTCTCTCGGGAAGGTTTGGAACGAAACAGAACACATTAAATGGAAGAAAAATTCAGGATTTCACCGAATCTTATGTGAAAGAAAGGAAATGAACAATTTTCAAAATACTGAAACGCTGATAAGTGATTTAATACTTGGTATTTCCACCCCTTGCGTTAATGACAGCTCGGCAATGACGGTTCATACTTAAAATGAGTGATCTTAAAATGTTCTGATCTAATCCTTCCCAGATTTCTCCGAGTTGGATTCCTAAGTCATTAAGAGTAGCTGGATGATTTTCTGAACTTCTCAGCCTTCTATTGAGGTTGTCCCAAACCTGCTCAATCGGATTGAGATCTGGACTTCTTGTTGGCCATTCCATTCGACAGACTTCAACCTCTTCAAGGTACTTCTGAACGATGCGCGCACGATGGGGTCTGGCATTATCGTCCATAAAAATGAAATTTTCACCAATACATGGGGCTAATGGCACTACATGCTCTTCAGGAATGTTCCTTATATACTTATCAGCATTCATAGCTCCATTATCAACGACCACTAGGTCTGTGCGAGCAGTCAAAGATATTCCACCCCATACCATAATCGAACCTCCCCCGAAACCAGTAGTATTCAGGAAATTGCACTGAGCATATCTTTCATGTGGACGTCTGTATACAAGGGAACGTCGATCACAATGGTAGAGGCAGAATCTAGACTCATCTGTGAAGAGAACTCTCACCCAATCGGCCTCTTCCCAATGGATATGCTCTCTCGCAAAATCCAAACGCGCCCTTCGATGGGCTGGAGTAAGAGCTGGGCCTCTTGCCGCGACACGAGGCCTTAAATCATATTCTCAGAGGCGATTTCTTATTGTCTGAGTGCTAATTTGCACCCCATGAGTTTGCTCAAGCTGATTTTGAAGGAGGCGGGCGGTTGCAAACCGTTGTCTCAACGAAGAAACTCTCAAGTAACGTTCTTGAATGGCAGTTGTTACCCGTGGTCTACCCTGTCCTGGTCTTCGGACATTCATACCTGTCTCCCTGAATCCCTGCAACATTCTGAACACATTTGTATGGGAAACTCCAAACCTTTCTGCAATTCTTGTGTATGTCCACCCTTCTTCGCGCGAAACTTCCGCTTGGGACATTCCTCTATTGATCACTAGAATTGATCGAGAACAACTGATTTTAGAATGGAGCCAATACATTCAAAATCTGATAATATCATCTTTTTTATTCCTGCTGGGAAAAAAACATCTGTATTGAAGAAAAACGTTGAAAATGGATAACATATGCATGCATAATTCTGATAAAAATAATTATCATTGAGAACACCTTCAGTTGTAGAATAAATATGAGATTTCCATAAATTGCGTTAATGAGGAATGTTCACATTTTTCAATTTCTACATATTCCTATTCTCCGTAGAAAATGAAAATATTGTGCCCAAAAATTATTTGAATATGTCAAATAGCGCCCGAGATATCGAGTTATAAACATGAGTTTCCGAGATTGGCGATGGATTCGTGTGACGTCACTTTACATCCAACGACTAGCGAGGTTCAGTACGTAGCCGGGTCCAATACAAGGGCCTTTCGTCTCACGGAGTGCGATTTGCGAATGTAGTATGACGTTACATAGCGGCTGTCCATGGCGCAAGGGATTGAATATTCACGGGGTTGTGAAATCCGAACTACTACGTCTTTCCGACTGAAACAAAAACTAGTGATTTCATATACATATAGGTTATACTGTGACGAATTTTCGATCGATTTTGCATACCTGTGAACATTCCTCATTTTCTTGCGCAGTGTACATTCTGTCGGCTAAAGATGAGCTTCGCTCAATGAATATTACTATCTTTTGCTTTTTTTACAGGCCGGCCCATCGCTATGCCAAGCCATACAAGACCTCCTGATGCAAATCCAGATAAGCTTCGACGTGATGCCGAACAACTCCGAGGTGTGCGCCAACTTCAAAAACCTCCTCCTCAACCTGGTCAACCAGATGATCCGCCCTTCGGGCCCCGTAGCCTGCAGACAGGGCCCCTTGGACGCCCAGTGCAAGCTCGTCCAGTCCATGCTGCTGATGAGCTTCGAGAACGCCGATCTGGACGTCTCCCTGAGCATTTTGGAGAACGCGGGAGAGCTGGTGCACGCTTACGTCACCAACACCGACAGGGTGCGCTGCTACTATTCGGGAGAGATGAGCAGCGCCACCTTCAGGCAGCTGTACTCGACGGTGCTGGGGACAGACGCGGTCAAGCAGGAGAGGCCGGTGTCGTACGAGTTCTTGTTGATCACGTTGCTCAAGTTGTCCGGGAAGCTAGTGAAGACGAGGATTGTGCAGAGGGGAGATGGAGAGGTGAGGTTTTGTTGAAATGTACAGGGTGGGCGAAATTGGTGATACAACTTTTTAACCGTGAGAGATAAAGGAAAATTAATGACACATTACGGTGATCATTTTTAGAGAAACTGATAATGTCATCAACTGCATTCCTTTCTTCTTTTTTTTTCGAGTTATAGGCCAAAATTGGGCGATTTCAACTTTGGCCATTATCTCCGTTTATGTTTGTGCTATACAGGCACTTTTTTCATAGCAATCCTGTACCGTATTTTGTTTTCTCCCAAGAGGTTTCCTAGCTGAGCTATAATATAAAGTTGTGTTTTTCCTTATGGAAACAATAGTTTGAAATGGCTTAGAAAGAATCGCCATTTTTTCCCGTTTCAGAAATATATCATGCATCTCCCTCAAATTCATTAACATATCATGAAAAATATAGTTTGCTTGTGAAATTTGAATTATTGTATTGAGACCCGTTTGCTCCAACATTCCTAATGCCCACTTGCACCGTTTTCTGGTTAAGGCACCCTTAAATTTTGAGTCATGCTTTTTCCCGCCTTAACGGATCAGATCTTGCACCGCATATCTAATAGGAACGACTTTGTTAAGCACGCGCTAAGCAATGCCAAATCTGGCAACAGTGAATAAATCAGTGAATTTGTTTTGACATAGAAATGCGACATTACCATATGGTATTGTGTCGGCACTGAGCACAGCGAAGTAAGAAGAACACGCGAATTCATAGACGAACAAGATAATTTGTCTACGCATTTTCATTTTCAGTATTCTGATTCACAGAACGACATATACTTTGGGCCGCTGACGAACTGGCATAGTACAACCAAATTTTTTTTTTTTTTTGAAGCGAATGATTTGATTTGATTTCAACAATTCTTCATTCGTAACTTGCATGACATAATTCTGCACCTGTGGAATATCATCGAAGTAATACTTTTCATATTCACAGGAGTAAATAGTACCAGCAGAATTAATAATTGCATGGGTACAATCAATTGCTCCAATAACACGGGGAAAGCCAGCAATTTGGTAAAATTGGGTTAGGGAGGAACGTAATTCTGCTTCTGTCTGAAGCATTTTTATGAATACTGAAACTCGAACAACTATTCTTGATACTGTAGATTGGTGGATTTTCATCAAATCGGCTACAGCCAATAAATGTCCTGCTGATGCTTAGAGTCGGAGGCACGTAAGGAGTTGACTCATCGGTAAAACACTCTGATTCCTACAATCATCAAGGCTTAAAATCCCTTCTTTGAGGTTCGACATCATCATACATAAGATATGTACTTACATATCACTTGGCCATTCTGAATCATCCTCAATTAATCTCAGCAGTTGCAGAGTAGTTTTTCTTGGTCAAACGAAATCGCCGAAAAAATGCGACTTCGTCCATATCATGGTAGTGATCGGCCCTATTAAATTCTAGACTTCTAGGAAAACCTTAGTCAATGATATCTAATATGTCGAAATCATCCTCATATAGATAATCAATTTCATTTAATGAAAATCTATCCATAATAATTATTAAATTCACGCAATCAAAAACAACACGTCAAAACTGAAGTTCGTTTTTGACGTTAGAATATTTGAGACGGGCTAAAGTCTTGTTTAAGCCATGAATATTCGCGGCTCAAAATAGTCACAACTTATGTGGCACTTGAACTGCGGTGCAAGAGAATCGGCGTCTCAAACCTGACTTAAAATTTGAGTTGGACGTAAGTCAGACATATATTTGACGGTGCAAGTGGGCATTAAATATTTAAGTGACGTTTCGATCCTTAAACCTAACCTCAAATTTTTAGGATGGTATTATAACCTAAAATAATTTGTCAAACTGACTGAACATTTGTTGTTTTCTATGAAACCATCTAAATGACAGTAAAGCTGGGTTAAGGAAATGACAACTATCATCTGTAGCCTACCAGCCAATGAAATGCCTTTATTGAACAACATTTTTTGTATTTTCCATGCATTCTAGGTTTCAGTGAAACCCCTCAGAAGCTACTTAAAGCTTGTGCGAGTTAGAATGATGGGTGTGTTCTGTGTAGGCTTTGTTACTGTGTCCCGACGCCACCTTAGGCACAGCACTGTTAATTGTTTACCCAACAGTGAATGGTTCGGCGCGTTCTCCATACCAGAAAATTTCTTCCCTGGCGGAGACTCGAACATGAAAAACAACAACACGAAAAACTGAAATACCACGGAGGGTCATTTGCACCAACATTCCTTAAAGTTAATAATCCCTTAAATTGATTGACAGTTGCACGACTGTCACTCAAACAGAATTCTTACGTAAGGGACCTTTGAATTATATCTAGTGATATTTCAATTTTTCATGTTGTTGAACTTCATCTTAGTTAAATAAAGGCATTTCATTGGCTGGTAGGCTTCAGGTGATAGTTGTCATTTCCTTAACCCATTTTGACGATTTCATGTTTTTTTGAAAACTTAATATGGGTTTTCTCTCTCAGTCTCTGAAATTAGAAAGAATCAGAAAATTTTTTTTAATAATATAAGAAAGGCCCCTGCGTAAAGAATTTGAGTACTAATTTGTCAGGGGCCAAAACTTTACGAGAAAAAATTGTTGCCTAAAAATGAACAGAAAGAAAATGAAAACACTTTGAAATCTTAAGCGTTACGTTTCGGAGTCTAAATCAGACTCCTTCGTCAGACAATAACTGATTTTCATGCAACTTTGCAGGAGTCTGATTTAGACATTTCTTAGTTATAATGAGAAGATCATACCAGATTAATCATTTGATCAAAATTTGAGGAGACCGCTCAAGGTGAAGCAGGGATTGAGACTGTCAATCAGGTGCAATATTTGAGTTACTTGATCGTTCAAATACTTCTGAGAAGTTCACTTGGTTTTATTGAGAGAGAAGACTGATTCCATGATTCACCTTTGCGTTTGAGGACTTTCATTCATCTGAAACTCGAGAACAATAATTAGCAAATGTTATGAGAAGCGAATAGTTGAGAAATGAGATTAATACATTGAGATAATGAGGTGCACATGAGAATATAATAAATCAGGATTCATTACCACAAATAATGTTCATTTTTTTGAAGCAACCAATTACTTCCATGTGAGGAGTCTAGAGAAATCTGAAAAATCTATGAGAACTGCAAAAATATATCAAAATATATATCTTAGAGGAGTCAAATACATTAGATTAATGCAATAGAGATTTTATGAGAATAAAGTGAGAGAGGATTACCAATATTTTTATAGATTTTCATGATCTGAAACGTGGACAGATTTTCAAACTTTATAAAAAGCAGGAAAATAACATGGAGTATGCAATAATGCGGGATTTTGAGAAGTACTCACCTATTTAATTGGTTGCTTCAAAAAATGAACGAGATGATCAATAATTTTGCGAGGTGACTCTAATTTTATAAGAGGAGCACAAGAGATGGTCTGTTCTTCAGTGAGACTGGTAGATTAATTGATACAACTTATGAGCATGAGTTAATCTGTCAACTGATTAGCACATAGAACTAGGTTAACTTGGCTGCCCATAGAGTTGAGAGATCGAGTTGACGTTTCGGTGCGTTCGAACTATAGGCGTAGTTGAGGATGATGTCTGAGGGGGCTCAATTTTTAACACTGGGCCTTTAAATATAAAGTGGCTTTAAGAACCTGAAATGTTGAACTTGAAGGAGCTGTAAAATTAAAGGCACTTAATTATTAATTATGAAACTGGCCCTTAGACTAGACTTCTTTTAATGATTTGTCTCATCAACATATATCCCTGACATAAACATGTAACGTTTCCCTGCGGCGATGAAGTTCATAGATTGATTTAATTTCGCAGGAAGCGATGGAAACCACCTCCACCACCATAACCTCACAAACCGACGAGAGCAAGGCGGAGCAAATCCAACTGAACATGGTGAACGCCACGCCCTGCCTGGCCGACAAGGCGTTGCAACACCACGCCTGCGTCATCAAGCTGTGTTCGGCCCTCTCCGCTTGTAAGTCGTCGTCGATCTGCATGCTAGCATGCATCTCCCAAAAGGTGAGAACTTGATCATTCGTTCGATGCGGTCTTACCAGAGATGTTTTTGTCTTATTTTGCAGAGTACAATCGTATCTAATTTCAGCGAACCGAACTCCTTAGCTGACGGGGTTTTCTATGTTCTCATTTCTTTAGCCAAGTGCGCCTCGGAGAAAGAGCTGATCATGCAGCCGTTGCTCATGTTCTTGTCGCAGAACCCGCAGCTCAGCGAGCCGCTGATATGGTTCATCCTGCAGATTTTGGACTCGGAGGAGAGCGTCAGGTGCTTCTTCGAATCAGGTGAGAAATCATGACGTTAAGAGAGCTTTCCGGGCTTATTGGCCGTGGTCTATCAGGAATTATTTCACCTAACGTTTCGCCCACAACTGCGGTAGGCATCCTCAGAGGATTCTTGGTCTGAGGTTGTAACTCGACCGTTGAATTTCCGAAAGTGATGCTAGATTCGATCAGTTGGCCCAACTTATACCCTGATCATTGGCGGGAGAAGGTAGTGGGTTTACACGCGCGATGTTGATCGGTCCATGCTCCCACTTCGTATAGGCTCGATTTTGGTCTTTTCCAACACCGGCAACCATGCGCTATGTACCAAAGGAGTTTCTTCCCTTCTGTTCATGTTGTTCTTATGTTTGTATATCTCAATGGCTTCCATGTTCATCCTAGGATAGAAACTTTTGATGTTCGAAATAGCCTCTGCCTTTGAGAAAACAATATTGTGTCCATCTGTCAGAGCATGTTCCGCTAGTGCGGATTTTTCTGTCTGATTGAGTCGACAGCATCGTTCATGCTCCTTAATTCTCGTATTGATACATTGCTTCGTTGTACCAGTGTAGACTTTGCCGGAGTCACAAGGTATCCTGTAAATACCGGGTTGAGAGAGTGGGTCGACTTTGTCTTTGGTAGTTCTGATCATTTGGCCAAGTTTTTGAGTTGGCTTATAGACAGTCTCTATATTGTACCTCCTTAGTATTCTACCAATTTTATCGGTGACCTTGAATACTAATACTACTAATACTAGAATACTAAAGAGGCACAACAAAGAGACTGTCTGTAAGCCGACTCAAAAACTTGGCCAAATGATCAGAACTACCAAAGACAAAGTCGACCCACTCCTCAACCCGGTATTTACAGGATACCTTGTGACTGCGGCAGAGTCTACATTGATTCAACGAAGCTGAGTATCAATACGAAAATTATGGAGCACGAACGATGCTGTCGACTCAATCAGACAGAGAAATCCGCACTAGCGGAACATGCTCTGACAGATGGACACAATATTGTTTTCTCAAAGGCAGAGGCTATTTCGAACATCAAAAGTTTCTATCCTGGGATGGACATGGAAGCCATTGAGATATACCAACATAAGAACAACATGAACAGAAGGGAAGAAACTCCTTTGGTACATAGCGCATGCTTGCCGGTGTTTGAAAAGACCAAAATCAAGCCAATACGAAGTGGGAGCGATGGAGCAATCAACATCGCGCGCGTAAACCCACCACCTTCTCCCGCCAATTATCAGGGTATAAGTTGGGTCAACGGATCGAATCCAGCATCACTTTCGGAAATTCAGCGGTCGAGTTACAAACTCAGACCAAGAATCCTCTGAAGATGCCTACCGCAGTTGTGGGCGAAACGTTACGTGAAATAAATCGTAATAGACCACGCCCAATAAGCCCGGAAGACTCTTAATGTCAGTATATCCGGTCGTGAAAGCCTGAAACTATTTATTAAATTGATCATGTTAGCAGTTTTTGTAGAATGAGGAATGTTCACATTTTTCAATTTCTACATATTCCTATTCTCCGTAGAAAATGAAAATATTGTGTCCAAAAATTATTTGAATACTTCAAATAGCGCCCGAGATATCGAGTTATAAACATGAGTTCGATGGATCCGTGTGACGTCACTTTACATCCAACGACTAGCGACGTTCAGTACGTAGCCGGGTCCAATATAAGGGCCTCTCGACTCACCGAGTGCGATTTGCGAATGTAGTATGACGTCACATCGCCGCGAGGAATTGAATATTCGCGGGGTTGTAAAATCCGAACTACTAGGTCTTTTCGACTGAAACAAAAACTAGTGATTTCATATACATATAGGTTATACTGTGACGAATTTTCGATCGATTTTGCATACCTGTGAACATTCCTCATTTAAGATTAAGTTGAAATGAATATTATATGATGATTTATCACTGTCTTGATTTTTGTAATTGATTGTTTCTGTCATATTATCTCTTATCTCGAATTTTTTATGAAATGTTACATTTGTAACATTTTTCTTTTTTGAAAACATACGGTTTTTGTGGATCTTTATCTTAGTTTCGATTTTGTATACATTTTTTGTAAACGGCTTAGTCCGTTGAATAATTATTATTATTATTAAGAGAGTTTTCCGGGGTTATTGGCCGTGGTCTATTAAGAATTATTACACCTAACGTTTCGCCCACAACTGCGGTAGGCATCTTCAGAGGATTCTTGGTCTGAGGTTGTAACTCGACCGCTGAATTTCCGAAAGTGATGCCAGATTCGATCCGTTGGCCCAACTTATACCCTGATCATTAGCGGGAGAAGGTAGTGGGTTTACGCTCGCGATGTTGATTGGCCCATCGCTCCCACTTCGTATTGGCTTGATTTTGGTCCTTTCCAACACCGGCAACCATGCGCTATGTACCAAAGGAGTTTCTTCCCTTCTGTTCATGTTGTTCTTATGTTTGTAAATCTCAATGGCTTCCAAGTTCATACTAGGATAGAAACTTTTGATGTTCGAAATAGCCTCCGCCTTTGAGAAAACAATATTGTGTCCATCTGTTAGAGCATGTTCCGCTAGTGTCTGATTGAGTCGACAGCATCGTTCGTGTTCCTTAATTCTCGTATTGATACTTCGCTTCGTTGTACCAATGTAGACTTTGCCGCAATCACAAGGTATCCTGTAAATACCGGGTTAAGAGAGTGGGTCGACTATGTCTTTGGTAGTTCTGATCATTTGGTCAAGTTTTTGAGTTGGCTTCCAGACAGTCTCTATATTGTACCTTTTTAGTATTCTACCAATTCTATCGGTGACCTTGAATACTACTACTACTACTAGAATACTAAAGAGGCACAATAAAGAGACTGTCTGTAAGCCAACTCGAAAACTTGGCCAAATGATCAGAACTACCAAAAACAAAGGCGACCCACTCTCTCAACCCGGTATTTACAGGATACCTTGTGACTGCGGCAAAGTCCACATTGGTACAACGAAACGGAGTATCAATACGAGAATAGAGGAGCATAAACGATGCTGTAGACTCAATCCGCACTAGCGGAACATGCTCTAACAGATGGACACAATATTGTTTTCTCAAAGGCAGAGGCTATTTCGAACATCAAAAGTTTCTATCCTTGGATGAACATGGAAGCCATTGGGATATACAAACATAAGAACAACATGAACAGAAGGAAGAACCTCCTTTGGTACATAGCGCATGGTTGCCGGTGTTGGAAAAGACCAAAATCAAGCCAATACGAAGTGGGAGCGATGGAGCAATCAACATCGCGCGCGTAAACCCACTGCCTCTTCCTCCAATGACCAGGGTATAAGTTCAGCCAACGGATCGAATCCAGCATCACTTTCGGAAATTCAGCGGTCGAGTTACAACCTCAGACCAAGAATCCTCTGAAGATGCCTACCGCAGTTGTGGGCGAAACGTAAGGTGAAATAATTCCTGATAGACCACGACCAATAAGCCCGGAAGACTCTCTTAATGTCAGTTTATCCGGTCGTCAAAGCCTGAAACTATTTATTAAATTGTTCATGTTAGCAATTCTTGTAGAACTGAAGAAGAAAAAAACTTATTACCAATGCTTCCTCACTTTTTGTTGCAGGTGGTTTGTCGATATTGAGTTATGGTTTCGTGACCAACATCAGCGCACCGAACACGATTTCCAAAACGGGCACAATCTCGACGGTGATGCAGTTCTTCAACAAGACCAAATCGGTCGACTGCAATGTTCCTATCGGCGTATCTAAGAAGTCTGTAGACGAACACTTGGAGAGCAGGTTGTCGCTGGTCAACTTTGCGCCTTGCAGCAGCATAAAGTAAGTTTTGATATATACAGGGTGAGTCGGGAGGAACGGACCAAACTTCAGGTGTGTATTCTATAGCTCGAAATAATATAAAAAAACTCATATGTTGTTATCCGATTTTCATTTGTTATGAAACTATAGCGTCATTATAAAAACAACATTTTCTATATTAAAATGGTTTCATTTATAGCATTATTTTAATAAATGCACGAAAATCCCGCCATTAACCTCGAAACACATTCGTCTGCGAAGGGCTTTTCTGATTGATTCGTGCTTTTCTTTAAAAATCAATGCCGTATTTCTAATGCGTCAAACAATAGTTCAATGGTGTTTGGTTTGGAGATCTTGTAGGCCAACTAATACGACCACAGCGACCAATCCAAAGTCCGAGAAACTCTTGATCTGAATATTGGTTGACCTTATTTAAATATTTTAATTACTCTATAGTTTTAAAACAAATGAGAATCGGATAACAACATATGAGTTTTTTGGAATTATTTCGACCTGCAGAATACACACCTGAAGTTTGGTCCGTTCCTCCCGACTCACCCTGTATCTATAATTGGGTTAATGAAGATATATTATTATTATTATTTTTATTTCAAAGGCATCGACCACTAGGATCTCTAGCCGTATACATGGTTGAATATGGCTCTATAGAATATTTTTAGGAAAGACACAAGATTCAGGATTGAAATTCTGAAGGTGAGCTTCAAGTAAGAAGACGACTTCTTGTATATTTTTTTAAGTTCTAGGACTTCCGATTTTTCCGGAAGTGACATCACTTTTCGTTCTTCAAATGGGAAGACCATTTTTTATTGCATGAATAGATTCTCCATTGAATTCCGAGTCTTTTTGATTCCAAAAGTTTGAATTTTCACGAGAAAATTCTCTTTAAATGAGGAAATACGAAAAAAAATCTCAAAATTGAACTCTGTTGAAATACAGACAACTTCGAGGTTTTTTCATTAAAAAATCCCATTTTTGAGAATCTCCGAGAAGAAAGGCTGATGCTTCTTTTCCGATAGCGTGATTTTCAGAATATGATACAGGAGGTCACAAATTCTTTGTCAAAGTTAGATGTGACGAAACATCAAAAAATCTTTTTTTTTCGAATTGGAATCCCATTTTTTCGAAGCATTTTCGAAATCTTCGTCAAAAAATAATAGGAGCATACGTCCAAGACTTTTATCCAAAATGAATATTTTTCGAAATATTCAGGAAAAACGATTTTGTTTTCAATTTTCAATATCATTCGGAATGTGTTTTCTTACTGGAAAATAATAAGCGGTCAAGTGAAATTTTTGGAAATTATTTTCTGAAGTTCAGACGAGTTAAGTTCTTGAATTATCATCTGTAATGCGAGAGCAACAATTGGTTTAAAGTTCTCAATGTGGGTATTAGTGAAGTTAACGTAAAAAATTCTCAGGAATGAAGGAAAAAATAATTTGTAATAATTTTTAATGCTTCTGAAAGAACAATTAACAGAACATGAAACAATTTCATTATTGAAAATTCATATTTTCCTACCATGACAAAAATTTCACTTGACCGCTAATTATTTTCCAGTAAAAAAAACACATTATGGAATAAAAGTCTTGGACGTATGTTTCTATTATATTTTGACGAAGATTTCGAAAATGCTTCGAAAAATGGGGTCCAATTTGAAAAAAAAAACGATTTTTTGATGTTTCGTCACTTCTAACTTTGACAAAGAATTTGTGACCTCCTGTATCATGTTATCGGAAAAGAAGCATCAGCCTTTCTTCTCGGAGACCTTCAAAAATGAGAATTTTCAATGAAAAAACCTCGAAGTTGTCTGTATTTCAACAGAGTTCAATTTTGAGATTTTTTTTCGTATTTCCTCATTCAAAAAGAATTTTCAATGGAAAATGATTAGCGGTCAAGTGAAATTTTTGGAAATCTCTGTTATCGGTAAAATATTTTCTTGTAGTTCAGACGAGTTCAGTTTTCCTTTATTTTTTGAAGCTTAGGATAATTTCCGCAAATTCTTAATTCTGGAGAATTACTTTTTTGTCATGGTAGGGAAATTTGAATTTTCAGTAATGAAATTGTTATATGTTTTTTTAATTATTCTTTCAAAAGCATTAAAAATTATTTTTTTCTGCATTCCTGAGAATTTTTTGACGTTGACTTCACTAATACTTACATTGAGAACTTTAAACCAATTATTGTTGCTCTCGCATTACAGATGATAATTCAAGAAATTAACTCGTCTGAACTATAAAAAGTATTTTCTCTATAACAGAGATTTCCAAAAATTTCACTTGACCGCTAATTATTTCCCAGTAAAAAAACACATTCGGAATGAGATTGAAAATTGAAGACGAAATCTTTTTTCCTGAATATCTCGGAAAATATTCATTTTGGGATGAAAGTCTTGGACGTATGTTCCTAATATTTTTTGACGAAGATTTCGAAAATGCTTCGAAAAAATGGGGTTCCAATTTGAAAAAACGATTTTTTGATGTTTCGTCACTTCTAACTTTGACAAAGAATTTGTGACCTCCTGTATCATATTCTAAAAATCACGCTTTCCGAAAAGAAGCATCACCCTTTCTTCTAGGAAATTCTCAAAAATGAGAATTTTTAATGAAAAAACCTAGAAGTCGTCTGTATTTCAACAGAGTTCAATTTTGAGATTTCTTTTTCGTATTTCCTCATTTAAAGAGAATTTTCTCGGGAAAATTCAAACTTTTAGAATCAAAAAGACTCAGAATTCAATGCAGAATCTATTTATACAATGAAAAATTTGTCTTCCCATTTGAAAAATTAAAGTTGATGTCACTTCACGAAAAACTGGAGGTCCTAGAACCTTAAAAAAATATATGAGAAGTCGTCTTCTTACTTGAAGCTCACCTCTAGAATTTCAATCCTGAATCTTGTGTCTTTCTAAAAATATCCTATAGAGCCATATTAGCGAATAACCCTGAACATTATTATTATTATTATTATGACCTAACGGGTCCTGTTATTTCCAGGTGTAGCTCAACGACTGCTCAACCGGCTGACATATTGATTCAAGGTAACACGACAACGCATAGGAGGGCTCGTACACCGCAATGGTCCTACCACTTCTATCCCGAGGAAGTTTATACGGAGTTGGTTCTGACTCTTCCAAGTGCCATATTGTTGAAGCAGGTGCATCTTCAACCGCACTCGATCGCTTTGAGCACCTGTCCTTCTGCCATTGGGCTTGAGGTAAATTAAAAAAAAAAAATAATAATATTTTTAGTAGGTGGATGTTTTGATTCGTATGTAAGATACACTGCGGAAAAGAATTAACGCACATTATGGAAATCTCAAATTTATTCTACAACTGTAGGTGTTCTCAATGATAATTATTTTTATCAGAATTATGCATGCACATGTTATCCACTTTCAACGTTTTTCTTCAATACAGATGTTTTTTCCCAGCAGGAATAAAAACAGATGATATTATCAGATTTTGAATGTATTGGCTCCATTCTGAAATCAGTTGTTCTCGATCAATTCTAGGGATCAATAGTTTTTCTTTCGTTTGATTTTCTACACTCGATCGCTAAGCAACGCGGAACAGGCAATTTGACCCAAGAGGAATGTGCCCAAGCGGTAGTTTTGCGAGAAGAAGGTAGACATACACAAGAATTGCAGAAAGGTTTGGAGTTTCCCATACAAGTGTGTCCAGAATGTTGCAGCGATTCAGGGAGACAGGTATGAATGTCCGAAGACCAGGACAGGGTAGACCACGGGTAACAACTGCCATTCAAGAACGTTACTTGAGAGTTTCTTCGTTGAGACAACGGTTTGCAACCGCTCGTCTCCTACAAAATCAGCTTGAGCAAACTCATGGGGTGCAAATTAGCACTCAGACAATAAGAAATCGCATCAGAAAATATGATTTAAGGCCTCGTGTCGCGGCAAGAGGCCGAGCTCTTACCCCAGCCCATCGAAGGGCGCGTTTGGATTTTGCGAGAGAGCATGTCGATTGGGAAAGAGTTCTCTTCACAGATGAGTCTAGATTCTGCCTCTACCATTGTGATCGACGTTCCCTTGTATACAGACGTCCACATGAAAGATATGTAGTGCCATTTGCCCCATACATTGGTGAAAATTTCATTTTTATGGACGATAATGCCAGACCCCATCGTGCGCGCATCGTTCAGGAGTACCTTGAAGAGGTTGAAGTCTCTCGAATGGAATGGCCAGCAACAAGTCCAGATCTCAATCCGATTGAGCAGGTTTGGGACAACCTCAATAGAAGGCTGAGAAGTTCAGAAAATCATCCAGCTCCTCTTAATGACTTAGGAATCCAACTCGGAGAAATCTGGGAAGGATTAGAACAGAACATTTTAAGATCACTCATTTTGAGTATGAACCGTCGTTGCCGAGCTGTAATTAACGCAAGGAGTGGAAATACCAAGTATTGAATCACTTAACAGCATTTTAGTATTTTAAAAATAGTTCATTTCTCTTCTTTCACATAGGATTCGGTGAAATCCTAAATTTTTCTTCCATTTAATGTGTCTTGTTTCGTTCAAAACCTTCCCGAGAGAACATGAAAAATAAGTTATAAAGTCAATGTAGAGTTAACTTTCATTAAAATTGAGATTTTCAGAATGTGCGGTAATTTTTTTGCGCAGTGTAGTTTGAGCTAATTTTATCTTTCAGATTTCTGCCAGTGGCACTTCCCGATTAGTTCCTGTAGGTCCACCGATGACAACGAGTGGAATGCCCTACATTCAACTCGATTTACCTACACCTGAAGTTGTTAAATGTATTTTGATAAGACTGTACAAACCGAAGATGGCGAACAATATAAGTTTGTCTCAGATACGTCTGCTGGGATTCCCGGCTTTCAACGAGAAACTTTCATCGTTTATAGTCGACAATGAACAGCACTGCAGGCAAAGTTTAGGTAGGTTTTTTTTTTTTCATAAGATCAGGAGAGATTGATATTTATTCTTCTGAAAATAATGTTGATTTTATAGTTGATAGTTTAAAAGGGGTTGCAGTCCACTGCGACCTGATGGTCTATTGTGCCCCCTGACAAAGCTTTACAGCTCGCCTTCCAGTCCCAGAGATCTTATGAAATCCAATATCTCGGAAGGCTTCAGTGAGGCTAATTCCTCACTCCTACAGGACTCTTCACCAAAGCATTGTTTCCTTTGGCTTACAATGCCAAAGCATTCTGTGACTAGGTGAATAGGAGTTTCTTCCTTCTCCCCACAGAATCTACACTCGTCAGTGTCCGAGACTCCCATTCTCAGCAAGTGCTTTCTGAGGCGACAATGCCCTGTAAGAAAGCCAGTGAGGAGGTGTAGTTGGTTCTTACTGAGATCCAAATATCTTTTGGATCTTGCAGTTTCAAAATTCCGAAGGAACTTTTTGGAGTGATCCAACCCTGGGAGATTCTGCCAGAGTGTTTCTCTTTCAGTTTTCTCCTTCTCCAGAAACTCTTTCTTATAGGTACATTATCCTTTACCACAGTGAGTGGTTTCCGAGCACCCTCTCTGACAAGTTTGTTGGCCTCTTCGTTACCTGTGATTCCCGAATGACCAGGAACCCAGATCAAAGAGACCTTATTTTTCTTGCCTACCTCATTGAGTTTGATCCGGCATTCCCACGTTGACTTTGAGTCGATGACATAGGAGTTCAGTGCTTTAATAGCAGCTTGACTATCTGAGTGAATAGCTATGTCGCAATTCTGATAGTTTCTCTCTAGATTAATGTGTAGACATCTTTCGATTGCTAATATTTCTGCTTGCAGAACACTCACACAGGAGCCTAAGGATAGTGCACACTTGGCTTTGGCCCCGTGAACCCCAGCGCCAGCTCCCGTGTTGGTTTTAGAACCATCTGTATACCATTTAACAGTATTTTCTTTGAAACTTTGGTCGGTGTATTCCCGCTCCCATTCCTCTTTTTTGCATATCATCGTACTGAAGTTTTTCTCAGTACTTACTTTCTTGACCATTACATAACTAGGAAGGTTCGCAGATGAGATGTAGTTACTCAGAGAGCTCCAGACTATCTGACACCTAATTCTCTCATTACCTGCGCCTTCTCTAGATATTCTGAGGATGGCCTCATGGGCCATCCTGTCAATCACCAGATGTTGCAGCTTTTATCTAAGTTTTCTAATTATTCCTTTTCAGGTTGGATCAGACTTCTGCATCATTGCTTCAGCGTTCCGACGAACAAATCTCTGATCAAGAATATGGTGGCTTGTTGCGCCAATGTCCCAGACCTGTTAGCTTCCACTTGCGGGTTGCTACTGGTGCCATCCCATGTGTTACCGGACTACCTACCTTGTCTGGAGAAAGTGGTGAGAGAGCTGAGTTTGCACAACTTGGAATGCAGCATGATCACGTTGAAAATTTTGCTGGAGAGTAAATGCAGCAGTGCCGATCTGTTGAATTCTTCCGACAACGTGTGGCAGGATCATCTCCTGGTCAACAATAACGGTTACCAGTCGACTTGCGAGCTCCTGTATCAGATTTGCGAATACCAGGTGAGGTTTCGGTTGCTTTAGATTTGAAATTATGAACGGGTAGTAAACGGTGTGAATATAAAAACAACTTTGAAATCGAGAAATTGGTATACTCCATTCACAGATATTGTTCGAAATCGGGGTTGTTCTGATTTTGTTAAATTACTGTGAAGGACTGTATCCAGATAATTGAGTTGGAGATGGTAGTGTAAAAACATTTATTGACATCATTCACAATCATAAAATGAATAAGTCACCCACATGAAGTTAATATAGTAAAAAATACAGATATTAAAGTCATCTATAAACTCAGAGTGAATTATTCAACTAAAAACAGAGGTAATCTAGAGATGTTCAAAATGAGAGGTCAGATGAAGTCAGACTTAGACTTTGAGATAGTTCCATTAATTCAAAATTAAACACAACGTTTACGGTGATGATGCAATTGAAATTGATTGCGAGAGCCTCTTTATTTCATCAGATAAACAGAAGGTTGGATAATGAATTGTTAAAGTAGGCTGAGTTGTAATAAAAGTGAGATCAGGCCTTAGAGGAGATACGTGTATTAAAAACTTAGTAGTTTAAGTCTGTTCTTCATTGAGATTATTACAAATGTGAGAATATCATGATCGAGAAATTTATGATCTATAACGTTGGTCTATAAAGAGAATGCTAATTAATCAATTGAGACGACATTTACAGTGACAAACTGCTTTTAGTAAGCAGGATTAGTGTTCATCAGAAAAATAGAGGTTACAATTGAAAATTATGAGGATTATAACATGAGAGTACTATGTATGAATTAAAACCACCAACCTGTTGGTTTCGAGAAAGCAGAAGGCTTGAGATCTTACTTGCTAAGTGGTTCAGATGAATGAAATTAAGACTTTCCTATTTTAAATGAGGAGATCATACCAGTTGAATGGTTTTACCAATACTTGAGTAGATTTTATGAATTTGACTCTACGTACGACATAAAATCAAAAAATCCTGAATAACTCGAGAATAATTAGTTTTAGGTGCATCGACATGTTAGAACACTATCATTATTTTTCTTTGCATAATCCAACACAACCATAAAAAAAAGTTCTAATTCGAAAAAAAAAATTTTGGGCCTATCTTAATCCCAATTTTTGACCCAACATTTGGAACACCCTGTGACGAGGTTTTTCACAATTCTAAAAATTTACGATATTTCCACAGTCTTTGACTTAAAAAATGTGAAAACAGTTTGTGCTTAAGATGTTTAAAATAGAAATAACAAACATAATAACAAATACTCTTATCTCAATTTTTCCTTCAGTTTTTTCTCGATAATTTGAAAAGTATTTCGACGATTTCAATACGAATGTATTCAAAATTGAATACTCTATTAAAAATGGAAACATAAAAACAGAAAAAAAAATTTTTTTTTCATTCCCTGTATGAGTGAAAGGCTTCAAGAATATTTTGGCTCGGTAGATAATGTCGAACAATATCATAATCCCAATTTTCAGATTTCAAATAGCTCCAGTTCTCCAGAAACTACTAATAGGCCGCCGAACTTGGTACGCCCTGTATAATATTATAATAATTTACTGAAAACTGACTGACACAAGGACAGGAACAAAGATTATAAAGAATAAAGATGAGAATCGCCTTATATCTCTAAAAACAGACTACGATTGTATTTGACGTCTGAGAGTATAGATCTCTTACTGAAATTTTCGATACAGATAAATGTATTCTTTGAAGAGCGAGAAATTCGAATAAATTGATATTTATTATATTGAATTTCGACTTAGTCAAGCCCAGATAATACCATCTTGTGTGAAAAAACGAGAGTAAGGATTTTTTTCTGATCAAAATGCTATTTTTCACTTAAAAAACGGTTTCAAAACAATTGTTATTAATTAAACACACCGTAATGCCTGCTATATTTTTATTTGAAATAAATACATCTCAAGAATATCTATACATTCGAGTTACAGAATTATCAGAATATTTTGAAATTAACTAACAATCAAAGAAACACATATTAGTTAGAGAATAATCAAAAACACAATTAAAAAAAAAAACGTTATAGAGGTGTGAAAGATGTAATCCGATCCCATGCAACGATATGCCAGAGTCGTATACAGGGTCGGGTATATTAGCTTGGAATGAGAATGGTTTCATTTATGTATTTTGTATGAATTCTTTATTACACAATGTTTAAATCGATTAATAATGGAAACACTGACTGGTGTAAGTACAACCAAAGTTTACAAAGACCGTAATCTTTAGATTGAAAGATCTAAAGAATTTTTATTGTTGAACACACTGTATGTATACAGGGTATCCCATAACTAGTGAATCAAAAGATTTACTACTATAGGGTAGACCAAATACTAACGAATGACACCAACATTAGTCCAACGAAAATGTACCGTTTTCAAAATAATTAGAATTGTATGAATCTACCTAATATTGCCGATTCTAGAACAATTTGTTTCAATTGAAGGGGTGAACTTTCACAACACAAAAAACTTGAATATCACTAGACATAAACCAAAAAAATGGAATTTCAACAAGCCAACCTAACGTCGACTGATGCATGAAATCGTCAAAATGACTGGAAAGTTAGGTTGAGCAAATGACTACTATAATCTGTAGCCCGCCAACCAATGGAAAGGCTTTAATGAATTAGGGTGAAATTTCACAAAATAAAAAACTGAAATATCACTATATATAAAACAAAAAAATTGGAATATCAACAAGCCAATCTAACGTTAAAAAATGCATGAAATAGTCAAAATGACAGAAAATTTAGGTTAGGGAAATGACTATTATAATATGTAGCCGGCCAACAAATGAAAAGGCTTTAATGGACTATGGTGAAGTTTCACAACATGAAAAACTGAAACATCACTAGATAGAAAAAATTGAGGGTTCCTTACTTAAGATTCTGTTGAGTGACAGTCATGCAACTGGGAATAAATTTAAGCGACATTAATCTTAAGAGAAGCTTAGTTAAGCACATAGCTTGTGCGAGAACCAGTTGTATTCTGCGGAGGCTTCGTAACTGTGTCCTTACTCCACATCAGGCACATCACTGTTAATTTTGACCTAACAGTCCCAGTCCCATGTTTCACTTCACTCTCTGCTGAATTTGATTTGAAATGAAGACTAATTTATTATTATTATTATTATTAAATCATTGATTTATTTCCAGGACTCCAACACCCCATCCAGGATCTCCATAATACTGGAATGGGTACAGAACGTGGCAAGGAACGCCTTCGCAACCGGAGCCATAAACGAATGCAACCCCGCCTATTTCTCCTACGTCGCCTCCATTCTATGGCACGCCAACGCCGATTCCACCTCCCTCAACTACGACCTCAAATCTATGATCACCAGGGAACTGTTCGACTGCGTCGTACACCTCGAATCCTTCTTCGAACACAACCTCAGCCTGAAGTACTCATTGGACTCCCTGCTGTGTTCAATCTGCTACATACAGCCTGAATTTTACCCCATTTTATTGAGGCACTTTGGTATATTGATCCCTAACTTGTCCAACGATTATTCTTCATCGGTTCCGGATGATAGAAAAGGTACGAGCATGACAGATGACAGTAAGAATTCTTTTGTCGAAGGTGCAGGTTGGTACGACCATTTAGTAGTTGGGAATTTGTCCCAGCTGAAGATATCTAACGCACAGTTGGAAACTGTGGCTTTGGTCAGTAGATCCCCCACTTCAGTCCAACAACTGTTAGATTCCGGATTGCCTAAGATTCTTATATGCGCTATATTGGAGTTTTGCTCTTCGAGGGAAGACAACGAGATCCCGATGGCAAAATTGGAGAAGATCAGCGCTATCTTGAAGTTCTTCACTGAAGTTTCTGAAGAGAAGCTTGTGAGGGACTGGTTAGGGTCTGAAGAAGGGTCTTCGTTCTGGCTGCACCTTCTCCAGTGGCTCTGCAAGAAGACTTCGTTCCGGAAGTACACTCTGGAGTCCGAGACTAACGTTCAGTTAGAAGAAATGTATATAAAGTTCTTATCGAAGTGTTGCTTGTGCCACCCTCCGAACCAGAATCGTTTAGCAAAAGTTCTCTGCGAGGTAATCTCGTTACAGACCGGAGTAATAACCGGGTTCATGCGAAGGTTAGTTCTGCAATTACTGTTAGAGAACGAAAAGATCCCGGTCAACATCACAGCAGACGAGACGTTGTACAAGAGCGTTAAAACCTCCCATATATCCGTTCCCACCCACCCGGCCTTCAAGCAGACCTACAAGAGGGCGCTGTTGCACTTGAGCACCACGACAACCCTCTCGGATATCCTAGAGGAGCACATCTACTTCAACCCGCACAAGATGGAGAGCTCGGCTGTCAAAAAAGAGGTGCAGGTTGGGAACGTTTGCAAAGACTTGAAAGGACTCTTCAGCGAGGAGTCGGATCTATCGGTGGCTGCTGGAGTGTTGGCTAAGGATAAACGTGCCAAAGACAACAAGAATCTGCTGATCACCAGCACTCCGGTTAAGAAGAAGAGGTATGCTGAGTATCCCGGTGGTGAGTTTGTCGAAGGGAGAGTGGTGAAGTGTTTGGCTTATTCCGATAAGGCTCTGCCGTTGAGTTTGACCTTGGGTCAGCTGTTGAAGATGATTGAGGGGAAGGGTTTGACGCCCGATTGGCCTTGCGTGCATCTGATGATCTCCCAGAACAAAGGTTAGTTGAATTCTGTTTGTTTTTTCATTTAACGTTGGAGTTGATTAGTTTTTTATTGAGACTGAAAGTTTTTTGGGCTTATTGGATTTGGTCGATTACGAATGATTAACTAAAGTTAATTTTCTAAACCTATACAGGGTGTTTCATCAAGAATCCTGCTAATATTGTAGATGCGAAAGTTCGTGAGGATGTTGGTATGGATGTTTGTTTCTCTTTCACTTCGAAACTACAGAACGAATTCAGATGAAAATTCACATTAATATTGTTTATCTAAGAGAATAACACATAGGCTACGATTTATGAAGATTTTGTGCAATTTGACCGTGATACAACGACAAATTATCAAGCGAACAAGGAACAGAAAAATTTTCAAAATTTTTTGGTGATTTCCAACAGGTTGTATCTCAGTGAAAAATGTACGTATGGGCAATAGAAAAACTTACTTTTGAAGCTTAAAGACTCTAGTTTCTTAGATTATTGGTCAACAATTTTTAGGGTTACCAGAAATCATGCAATCTTCGCCTACATCAGAAAGAAAAAATTTTCGAAATTTTTTTAATTTTCATTTTTGCGCTACGAGCATGAATTTTTTTTTTTCGAGCTAAACCAATACAAAGGTCGCATAGCTTGTTTATTCAGCTCTAATTTGCATTTTACCACCTTCGGATATGACCATTTGTCTTCAAGATATCTAATTTTGAATGCAAAAAGATCCTTTTTTTAGAAATCCTAGCGATATCTTGTATACATGTCTCATGTGAAAAGGTGTTTTCTAAGTTGAGAATAGTCAAGGGTCGTCTATGGTCTAATTCAGGCCTAGACTTTATGTTTAACCTTATTTTCATTAATATAGAAAGAGACTTATTCACGTAGCAATTAAAGGAATAGAAAAATTTGCAAAATTTTGTGGTGATTTTCAGCAGGCTGTATCTCAGTAAAAAATGGTCGTATGGAAATTAAAAGAAATTTTGAATCTTGAAGACTCTGGTTTCTCAATAGAGAGTTATCGAAACACAAATAGAGGCCTAACTTAAATAATGTTCCCCTTATTTTGACATATACTCATGTGCATTCGCAAAAGATTTTAATATGGCCTGTAATAAAATACGGGCCCCCTGTATTTAACTTAAATAAAGGACAGCCGTATTTAAATAAAATATCCCTTATTTTGACAGTTCTCCCAATATTCTAGGTTAAATATCTTCTCACAACTGTCAAAATAAAAGAAATGTCATAATAAAGTTGACAAGGAATAAATCATTTCGATAGCTCAAATATCCCACCCAGCTTAAGGGATCTTTTATTACAGGATCCTTTAATAAAGTTAGGCCTATATTTGTGTTCCGATAACTCTTTAATATATGGGTTAACAATTTTTAAGGGTACCGGTAGCCATGCAATCTTCGGCTAAATCAGGAAGAAAAAATTTTCAAAATTTTTCAAATTGTTATTATTGTTCTATGCGCATAGAAATTTTTTTTTCTAGTAAGACCGATGCAAAGGTTGCATAGCCTGTTTATTCAGCTCTAATTTTCTTTTTGCCACCCTCCGATATGACCATTTGTCTTCAAGATATCTAATTTTGAATGCAAATGAATCTTTTTCACTCAACTGTCGACATCTCTGGAACTACTGAGCGCCTAGCGAGCCGATAGACGGTTTCTTTTTCTGCAGAAAATTTCCTACAAAAATCTGTCATGTTTAATAATAAAAAAAAAATTTTCGCCTATAACGTCAACTTTAAAAAAGAGCAAAAAATGCCGTTTTGACATTTTTTGGTTAAGGGACTGTATTTTCGTCAATATTGGAGGAAAATCTTAGGATATAAGGAATGTTCCTTAAATTCTCCTCCTGAATCGGTAGATCGATCAGTTCAGCGGTTTTCTTGGACTGATTGATTGAAATTTTGGAGAAATTAAGGGAACAAGGTTTTTGTTACCTAAACTTATCTTTTCAAGTCGGTATTTTTACCGAAAAAGTCGAAAAGTTTTCAAGTTTTTTAATACGATGTGGCTCTGCAGAAAACAGAAAAAATTCTGTCGATCAGAATTTCGCTTATCAAGTACCATGGGCAGATTAGGGCTATCAACTTTAACTTTATTCAGTGAATTTTTTTCTGAGGAAAATAAAGGTTTGAATGTGTCCATAGCTCCAGTGGAGGTAAAGCAAAAATGGTCTCCTCTTCTTTTTTAATTCAAATTTTTTTTTTTTAATTACCGTAGTTCTTGAAATTTTAATTTTCTCTTTTAATAGGTTATCTTAAAAAAAAAACAATTTGAGTTTTCCATATAACCTAAGCTTCTCTCCCAATATTGACGAAGATACACTGCATTAACCAAAAATGGCAAAATGGCATTCTTTTGCTATTTATTCACGTTAACGATACAAGCGAAAATTTTTTTTTTTATTGAGCATAACACATTTTTATAGGAAATTTTCTGCGAAAAAAAACCGCCTGTCGGCTTGTTAGAAGATCTGTCACTTCACAGATATCGGCAGTTGAGTGAAAAAGGATCTTTTTGCATTCAAAATTGGATATCTCGAAGACAAATGGTCATATCCGAGAGTGGTAAGAAGCAAAATAGAGCTGAATAAACAGGCTATGCGACCTTTGCATCGATCTAGCACGCAAAAAATTTTCTATGCGCGTAAAGCAAAAAAATAAATTCGAAAAATTTTGAAAATTATTTCTTCCTCGTTTATCCGGAGATTGCATGCCTTCCGGTTCTCCGAAAAATTGTTAACCAACAAATTAAGAAACTAGAGACTTCAAGCTTCAAAGGTAAGTTTTTTCATTTTCCACACGACCATTTTTCACTGAGATACAGGTTGTTGAAAATCACCAAAAAATTTCGAAAAATTTTCTGTTCCTTATATTGTTGCGCGAAGTGTATATTATCTACAAAAAATTGTACGTCAGAAGCATTTTGCACCATTGCACTTCTCTGCAAAATGCCATAAGTATTGTTCTTTTCGTTCAAAAAATTTGTACTTGATTCCATGTATAATTGGATCTGGTAGCAAACAGAATCTCGATTCTTTCAAGATTTTTCTAGTTTCGAAATAAAGTAATAATAACAATATTATTCATTTATTTACAAAGATAACCTCTTACAAACTACCTAACCTAATAATATTAACAAATGTAATAATCAATTTGGACCAATCTTACATGCCGTCACTGATGTAAATGAATCGTCAATATAAAGAACCAAAAATTGTAATCTGAACTGAAACAAATTTCCAGAATCGAGCGACAAGATGGGTCAAAACAACGACAACGGCGGAGGAAGCAACGAAACGGACGTATTAATCAAGCAACAATCCTACAGCAGTGCCTTACAAGTATTCAGCGCGATGGGCGGTTTGGCACTTCTTGCCCAGCATTTACCGACGATATATCCGGAGGCCATCAGGTCAGCGCCGAACCAGAAGATGTCCAATGAGCAGTCAGACTCGGACTGGATCAAAGTAGAAGGTGATAATAATAATAATAATTGTCTTTATTCTCCCAGTAGCTTTTACAACTTGATCATATGTACGGGGTGGGCATATTTCGATGTTTTAGCACTACAGCTTTTGAACCAGAGGAGATAGACAAAATCTGACACCCCATTCTCAATCTCTTTTTCGCAGAAACTAACAAGAGTAGTATTCATTTTTGGCTACCTTCTTTTGTTTTCGAGTTATAAGCGAAAATTGGAAAAATAGTGATATCGGAAAAAATTTATATCTCTACCAATACTGATGATAGAGCTCTGAAATTAAAACATTATACAGGCGCATTTTTAAGTAAAATCCAGTGGCATGCTCGCCTTTTTTGCAGCATGTTTAATTACGAAGCTATGACCCAAAGTTATGTTTTTTTGAATAGGAACACTAGATTTCTGTGCCATTTTCTGAAACCTCAATTTTTTCTGTTTTCTAAAATATATAACATCGTATGGTTCGTATCAATGAATCAATATGAGTATAGAAATTGGTCAAGAACCTATATTCACCTGAGTCTCAATACTTTTTATGGTTTCAATTATCGATAAGCACAGAAAACTTTAGTATTGTATAATTAATACAATTTCTTTCTAGCAGTCTTTTCATTTCTATGATCGTGTTATAGGAAGCTACATTTTTCTGTGCTCATCAACAGCCGAAACCATAGAAAGTATAGACTCACATGAAAATGGGTTTTTGACCAATTTCTATACTCATATTGATACAAACCTTACGATGTTATATATTTTTGGAATCAGAAAAAATTAAGCTTTCAGAAAATGGCACAGAAATATAGTATTTCCTTTTAAAAAACATTACTTCGGGTCATAGCTTCGTAATTAGGAATGGTGCAATAAAGACGAACATGCTACTGGATTCTACTTGAAAAAGTTCCTGTAGAATGTTTTGATTTCAGAGCTCTATCATCACTATTAGCGGAGATATAATTTTTTTTCGATTTCGCCATTTTTCCAATTATTGCTTATAACTGGAAAACAAAAGAAGGTAGCCAAAAATGAATACAAAGCTTATTAGTTTCTCCGAAAAAGAGATCGAGAATGAGTATCAGATTTTGTCTATCTCGTCTGGTTGTACATTATATTAAATTTTGCAAGAAAAGGCGAAGTCCAGATTTATACGAACATAATCTTTCAAATCTGCTCTACTTAACCTATTAGATATGAGCAAAGAAACAATTAATGAAATATTATTATCGCTTATATGGCGTACATCAGAAATTTATTAAAAAGAAATAAAAAAATCAAAATGATTTGATGAATTATGACATGATTATAAGAATAAATCCTGGACAGAATATTTTTGAGTAGCGTTTGAAAAAAGATTTTTCATAAAATTTTGCAACATCAAGATGATGAGAAAATATGTTGTGAATTTATTGAACCGGTTTGAAAAATTATACAGAAAATACAATCTTTCCAGCATATTCTCATAGAGGTAAACACAGTTACCTGTTTGCGAGACTAGTTGTTTAAAACTAAGAAAATAAATATGCACTGAACTGAACTATACTTAACCAAAAAATAGAGAGAAAGAAATAAATCGAAAATTAATGGCGTACACACGGAATTGAATCTGACATCAAGAGAGTCTTCCGGGCTTCTTGGCCGTGGTCTATTAGGAATTATTTCACCTAACGTTTCGCCCACAACTGCGGTAGGCATCTTCAGAGGATTCTTGGTCTGAGGTTGTAACTCGACCGCTGAATTTCCGAAACTGATGCTGGATTCGATCCGTTGGCCCAATTTATACCCTGATCATTGGCGGGAGAAGGTAGTGGATTTACGCGCGCGATGTTGATTGGTCCATCGCTCCCACTTCGTATTGGGTTGATTTTGTTTTTTTCCAACATCGGCAACCCTGCGCTATGCACCAGAGAAGCCTCTTCCCTTCTGTTCATGTTGTTCTTATGTTTATATATCTCAATGTTTATCCTAGGATAGAAACTTTTGATGTTCGAAATAGCCTCTGCCTTTGAGAAAACAAAATTGTGTCCATCTGTTAGAGCATGTTCCGCTAGTGAGGATTTTTCTGTCTGATTGAGTCGACAGCATCGTTCGTGCTCCTTAATTCTCGTATTGATACTTCGCTTCGTTGTACCAATGTAGACTTTGCCCCAGTCGCAAGGTATCCTGTAAATACCGGGTTGAGAGAGTGGGTCGACTTTGTCTTTGGTAGTTCTGATCATTTGGCCAAGTTTTCGAGGTGGCTTATAGACAGTCTCTTTATTGTTCCTCTTTAGTATTCTACCAACTCTATCGGTGACCTTGGGGATTTATGGTAAGATAGCTCTTCCATTGGGGGTGAGTTGTGATGTGTTATCATCACGTGTGGAAAGTTTTGGTCTTATTGCCCTCTGAATTTCCTCAGCATTATATCCGTTAGCGACGATTGCATGCTGTAGATGTTCAAGTTTATCCTCCAGAAATTCCGGCTCGCACAATCGTCGGGCTCTGTCTACGAGTGTTTTTATAACTTCTCATTTCTGTTGAAGGTAAAGCATCATCCTTTTCTATTTGCATAGTGAATTGAATATTTGGGTGCCTACTGTTAAAAAGGAATAGGAAAGCATCCAATTCTTCAAGTCTATGACAGAAGTATCATCCACATAAAGTAGTCATGTGGACGGTTTCTTTGTTTCCACTTCAATTGCATTTTGTTCGAATTTTTCCATGAAGAAATTTGCAATTGCAGGACTTAGAGGGTTTCTCATGGCGCAACCGTCTATTTGCTCATAGAATTCGTCTTTCCACTAAAAATAGCTGGATGATAGACCAAGTTCGAAAAGCTTTGTTGTCATTTGGGAATAACTCAGACATGTAGTTGAGCGATTCCCTGATGGAAACTAGTGTGAACAAAAACACAACATCAAAACTAACGAGTCGGTCTTGTTCGGAAGGGTTATTTTTCCAGAATTCAATTCCGTCTGCACTCCATAAATTTTTATATGATTTTCAGAGAAAAGACAATTATAGTCTATTCAACAACTTATCAATTCCCTGCTATTTCTTAACTGTTTCTGAACTAAGAGGTTATAGAGTTAACCCCACATATTCCATCTTTCATAGACATAATATTCTTCACCTGGGAGGGCATTACGTAGATACATTGAAGAAATGTAATTTCTTTACATGTATACAACCCTAAATACTTCGTTTTGATTTGATTTTCGGAGGTCGCAGGTTCGAGTCCTGTTCTGGATGGTTATTTTTCCAGAATTCAATTCCGTCTGCACGCCATTAATTTTCAATTTTCCACATGATTTTCAGACGTTAAAACATTCATGGAAAAAAATAAAATGTTAAATTCTGATTCCAGATTGCGAGGAAATGTACGAGGACGAAACGGAGAGACCGAGCACCCTCAAGTCCTCGGGGATGGTCTCCATCATGCCGCCGTATTCGCTGACAGCTTTCGGGCTTTTCCTCAGACTCCCAGGGTACGCGGAGATCCTCCTGAAAGACATGAAGGAGGCCTTGTGCCTCCTGCGACTTGTCCTCGGGGTGACGGACGACGACGAAGGTACTGTTAAACCATATATATATATATATAATAGACCTATGAAAAAGAGAGCTAAAATAATACAATAAATGTTGAAACAAAAAGTACCTAAGCTGAGGTAAAAAAAGAACGGGGTATCATAACATTCTTCGTATGATACTATAGAGTCATACGATACTATCAACACTGGTATCATACGATACTATACAGCCAGGGGAAAAAACCTCAGCCTAAAAAACCTGCCTCCCCGTAAACAAAATAACATAAAATATCAAATATCAGGAAAATCTTGAAAGACATCAGTGTGATCATCTTCATGTTATCCGTCGATGGGCTCGGATAAACAGATTCTTCCGAAAAGGACTCGCAATTCTTAATCTGAAATGAAAAAAGATAAAAGGAGAAAAGAAACGGATTCAGAATGAATCAAATGCATTTGCTACTTTAAAAAACATCAACATTAAGATTTCTTGGCCAAATAATGTTCGGAGGTTTATAAATATTTATGACAGAAATGTCACAAAATTTGAAAGGAATGAAAAAAACTCCATTAATTTCCCCTTTCCGAATCTGTTGAAAATTAAGAACGGATAATTTTTTAACATAACAAGCTAAACTTGTAAAAAATCAATTAATACATAACTTTCAACTGTCCTCTTTCACGAGGATTTTTTTCTGTTGCCGTGTGGGTTTCTTGCAGAAGAATCACTTCGATACCATGTTCATCAGCTAATTTGGAGACGTAATCACACTTGTCTTCCGAAATTCCTTCGATATTCAAATTCAAAATCCACAAATTGTTGCTCTCTGGTCGTGAGGGTTTTTCAAACCGGATACTACCTTCCAGGTGATGATTTTTCGGCACTTCAGATGTTTGAAGACCGCTACGGGACCCCAATGAAAGGCAATCATCTCCCATAGATAAACCAAACACAAGAAAACAGAATATTTTTCAGGACCAAAAACTATTCCACGTGTACCAAGTTCGACGGCCTATTAAGCGTTTCTGGAGAACTGGACCTATTTGAAATCTGAAAATTGGGATCATATTATTGTTTGACATTATCTACCGATCTAAAACATTCCTGGAGTCTGACCACTTTCAGTTGTAATTGGAGTGAAAAAATGAATTTCGAAAATTTTGTTTCTGTATGCAATTCCGAATACATTCGTACTCAGATCGTTGCATTCGTCGAAATACTTTCCAAAATATCGAGAAAAAACTGAAGAAAAAAGGGGGATAAGTGTATTCGGTATTATGTTCGTTATTCCTAATCTAGATACCTTAAGCGCAAACCGTTTTCACATTTTTGAAGTCAAAGACTGGAAATATTGTACATTTTCAAAATTTTGAAAAACTAATCACAGGGTGTTCCAAATGTTGGGTCAAAAATTGGGAGCAAGATTGGCCCATAACATGATTAATCGAGGATCACGATACATACAGTTCTCTGAAGAATGTCCATTTTCATTCAAAATTTATCATGTAGTAGCAAGGGTTGAAGCGCTATGCGCCCGTAACCTACATCTTAAGTTGTCCCCCTCGAAACAGAAATCGACCTGTCCGAGCATTTCTATCGATAAAATTTATTTCGTCTGTAATCTCGTCTGTTTCGTTTTAAAATGGCCACCCTGTATTTCGAGAACTAATGCATAAAATGAAAAAACAATTACTGTGCTGAAATCAGTATAAAAATACCTTTTAAATGAGGTATCACTCACCCCATCTTCCCTATTCAAAAATTGGGGGCAGTAGCAAGGGATGAAGCGCTATGCGTCCGTAACCTACATCTTAAGTTGTCCCCCTCGAAACAGAAATCGACCTGTCCGAGCATTTCTATCGAAAAAATTTATTTCGTCTGTAATCTCGTCTGTTTCGTTTTCAAATGGCCACCATGTATATATATATGTGTTAAACTCGGCAAGCGCCCGTTCTCACGCTTCAGTTTTTAGGTGGCGACATTTTTCAGTCGCCCCTGGCCCCCTCGCTGCCCACGCTGCCCTTCGAGGTGCTGAGGAAGCTGTTCGACGCCACCAAGCTGAGCACGGACGACGGCAGGTTGCTGAGACGGATGAGCATAAGCAGCGGCGTCGTGCATTTGATACTGGTGTGTTTGGGGATCTTCACCCATACGACCCCAGCGGACGATAAGGATAGCGAGCAGGCCACTTCTAAGGAGGAGAGGTCGCAGCTTTACTGGGCTAAAGGTGAGTGACGAAGGTTCATCATCTTCTCTGAGGACCGTTTGCACCTCAAGCGGCAACGCCGCAAAAAAAGAAGTTCGAGAGGTATTGGGAAAAGTAGAATTCGATAGGTGGCGCTCTGAAATGTCAATGCAACGAGTAAAACAAATCAGTTTCGATTGTGCAGCAACATAATTCAAAGTATAAAACTTTAAAAAAGGTACACATAAAATCAAACTTGATCTGCAATGAAGACAAAAAGTAAAATGAAAACAATCCAAATCCAATGATTTTACTCGTTGCTTCAATTACAATTTTTTCCGCCAAAGGTCTCATTGAATTCTACTTCTGTCAATACTGCTTACGATGCTTAGGGCCGGTTTTACAATCGAAGGTTAACCTTTATGGTTAGGTTACCGACACTCGATGGTTAACTCGTACCTGGCGTTCTACAATAATTTTTCCGATTGAGATTTCGTAACTATGGGTTCTGTTTAAATTTTCTTAAGTTGGTAGAAAATAATCGCTCTTTTGATCTAAATAATATGTCGGACGCATTAACGAATTTATAAGACGTCAAAGGAATATTAAAATTTTAAAATCAGTGATTGAAATGTACAAGTTAAATATAATTAGTTTTCATATTTCATTCAAATAAATATTTCCTCAGTTTGTTTTTTGTACATGTATACATACGATCAATTATTTCTCTAATTTACAATCTATTAAAATACATGTTAATGGAGGTATCTGGAGTAGAGGTACTTGCATTATGCCTTTGATCAGGAAATTCCAAAAGATTAATATTACTAGTGATTTCTACAATATGCTGTATTATGAAGAATGACTGTAGATACTAACATAGCCTAACTGTATCTAATTTTACATGCATGCCCATGACAAGGGCTACAAAGCGACCTTTCTACACACTCTTTCTCTCAACGAGATTTCTTGTACAGGGTGATTCATTTATCTTGGTGACCCCAATTTTCTCAAAAACGCCCGAATATTTTTTCATTCTGTGAATGGCGTTTTGAACAAGTCAATGTCGACTTGAGATGCTCATAAAAATCTGCGGAATAAATAAAGACGCCAGGCGTCGCGGCGCTATCAAAAATTTTTTTCTCCAGGGACATACCATTTTTATCATGTCATTCGAAAGATAATTTTATTTTGAACTTTTTTTTCGAATACGATTTTTGTCCATTTCTTACCGTCAGCGATCTGCAGCGTGTTTTATGTTGATTCTATTCCATTTATTTTTTTTCTGTATTGTGGTAGTATGCCTTGATTTGGAGACATAGATATGATTTTGTGCCTTGAATTCAAGAAGGCTAGTTTTCTAAACAATCTGCCTCTTTAAATAAGATGAAATATGTGGATACAGCAAGATAGGGCTCCATGTCACAACGCTGCCATTGTGAAGAGATATTGAGATTTAGAATTCGAAAATGAATGGACCCATATATTTTGACCAAAGTGACTTATGATGAAATACGGAGATGATATAACTTGTGTATGGATCATGATGGCTAGATGACCTAGATTTGATTATGTTCCGTAAAATGACGGAGGCTCTGTAACTATTTTTCTATTATTTTATTCTTTAAATATTTATATCTTAAAGCAATAAACATTTTATTTAATAACAAACGAAACATTTCGAATCATATGTTCTATATACCGGACATTATGATCCATACATAAGTTATATCATTCCCCTATTTCATTATAAGTTACTTCGGTCAAAATATAAGGGTCTACTTGGGCACATGCGTTTCTTATCTTCATTTTCAAATAGTCAAAGATATTAGAATCAGTTTAGGATACCATATATTCAAGGGGACCCCTCAGAAAGTAATCTATGAGCGTCAGGTCTGGCGATATCTGATGGGTCCATTGGTTTCAATCCATTTTTTTCGAATTCTTGATTTAAATATCTCTTGACAATGGCAGCGTGGTGGCATGAAACCCCATCTTGCTGTAGCCACATATTTAATCTTATTTGAAGGAGCACATTGACTGAAAAACTAGACTCCTTGAATTCAAATCACAAAATCACATCTATGTCGCTAAATAAAGGAATACTACCACAATACAGAAAAAAATAAATGGAATAGAATCAACATAAAACACGCTGCAGATCGCTAACGGTTAAAAATGGATAAAAATTGTATTCGAAAAAAAAATTCAGAATGAAATCATCTTTCGAATGACATGATAAAAAAGGTATGTCCCTGGAGAAACAATTTTTGATAGCGCCGCGACGCCTGGCGTCTTCATTTATTCCGCAGATTTTTATGCGCATCTCAAGTCGACATTGACTTGTTCAAAACGCCATTCACAAAATGAAAAAATATTCGGACGTTTTCGAGAAAATTGGGGTTACCAAGATAAATGAATCACCCTGTACAAATGTGTGATTTGTTGAAGTAGACTTCAGAAGGTTTTCTTGTATTAGCTGAAGGTGTGATTATATAAGGCTAAATTCCATAGCCACTATCTCCTGCTAAAACAATGTGAGAAAAATCCCTTCTTTCATATGATCGGCACAGCGAAGAATTCTGAAAAATATCATGTGCTGAACCTGGCCATTTTGCATCAATGTTTGTAGTTTTCAGAGATGGATCAGCTACAGTTTGCACATTCAAGAAAAAAACTGTTGATGGTTCCTGAATAGTTCGGTTTGATCACCTGGCAATTGAATTTTTGTGTGCAGTCAATAGCACTTATGCATACATTCTTCTGGGTAGAGAGAGTTTTTTCAAAGCAGGATCGGTCAACCAAGCGATGATTGTTCGCAATTTCAGATGTTCGAAGGTCGCTACAGATCATAAATGAAAGGAAATCATCTACCATATATGAACCGAAAAAATTGGACTTTCAACAAGCCAATCTAGCATTAAGGGATGCATGAAATCGCCTAAATGACAGCAAAGTTAGGTTAAGGAAATGATTACTGTCATCTGTAGCCAGCTAGCCAATGAGATGGCTTTATTGTACTTAGGTGAAGTTTGACAACATGAAAAACTGAAAAATCACTAGATAGAAACATTTAAGGGTCCCTTATTTGAGATTCTGTGGTGTAAATGTCAATGCATTTAAGAAAGCATTAACTTTAAGGGACGCTTTGTTAAATGATCATTTTAAGGGTAATTGGTGCAAATGGGCTGCAAATGTTTCCATCTAGTGATATTCTAGTTTTTTATGTTGTGAAACTTCACTCTAGTTCATTAAAGCCTTTTCATTGGTTGGCCGGATACATTTTATAGTATTAATTTTCTCAACCTAACTTTCCTGTCATTTTGACGATTTCATGCATCAGTCAAAGTTAGGTTGACTTGTTGAAATTACAATTTTTTTTGTTCATATATGGGAGATGATTTCTGTTCATCAATGATCCGTAGCGATCTTCGAACATCTGAAGTTGCGAAAAATCATCGCTTGAATGGCCGAACCTGGTTTGAAAAAACTCTCTATAGACAGAGAAAATTTATTATTCGTTGAAGAAATCTCTTAGGACAAAGGATATTATAGTCGGTTTTCTATTAATGGCAATAAATGCAAGACAGTCTGTTTTTTTTCAAACGGAACCTTTGGAAAAAAGACAGCTCATCCAATTCATTGAAGTATGAATCTCTTTCATATGTTCGCCTAGGAAATCTTAGGTCCACAATTTCAACTAGTTCGAAGTCGTCATGTTACACATTTTTTCCAATTGTAATGAATCCATCATCTAAATTATTTATCATTAGACAAAGTTAATAGAAAACCACAACAGTTCTGGAGTCAGTTTATGACTTTTACATGTTTTTTTTTAGGTTAGAACCCTGCCTTAAAAATTCAAGTGGTCATTACAAGGGTACTCGAATTCAAGGTTACCTTTAGCCATCAAAATGTCACTTAACAGCTGGTGCGACCCAACTTAAGTTAGGGTTCATTTTCAGGAAAACTCAACACTAAGAGTGTTTGGTACAAACAGGCCTTAGTAATTCTTTTAAGGGGTACTGGTGGTATTATTATTGGCTATTTTCTTCTAATACAAATGAAGAAATAAATTTTTACGTCCAATAATTGAAACTTCCAAACGTTTGCCCAAAAGCAACCTGAATCAAGCAACTCTTATGTTACTAATGGGGTATTACCAACATGATTTCGAGTTTCCACTACCACCTTAGATGTCAATAATTCTTGACCATATGTTTCCATCGATTTTTTTCATTGTTGTTTGAAATTAACGTAACATTTATATTATTTCAATGTTTTTTATGAATCAGACTAATTTTCCAAGAATTCAAAATTGGAAATCTTTCATGAACGTTCATTTAATTTTTAGGTACAGGGTACGGAACTGGCTCCACCCAGCAAAGCTGGAACGTCGAGCAAGCCCTGATGAAGCAGAGGAGCGAGGAAGAACACGTGACCATTCTTCTCCAAGTTCTCGCCAGTTACATCAATCCCGGAGGAGAGGCCGCTGACGAGCTAGCTGGAGAAGTGCTCCCCCCCACGTTCTACGACCTCCTGGTGAACAGCTGCTTGCTTCCAGTTCTGAGCTCTTACCTCAGGAACGATTCGGGTACGTAAAAAAAAAATTGAACAGCCCGAACCTTTTTGTCTCTGTACCAAGTTCGACGGCCTATTAGGCGTTTCTGGATAACTAAACTTATTTGAAATCTGAAAATTGGGATTATGATATTGTTTGACATTATCTACCGAGCTAAAATATTCTTGGAGCCTGACCACTTTCAGTTAGATAGGGAGCGAAAAAAAAATTTTCAAAATTTTTTTTTCTGTTTTTTTCTTTTTGAATTTGATAGAGTATGCAATTCTGAATACATTCGTACTCAAATCGTTGAATTCGTCGAAATACTCCCAAAAATATCGAGAAAAACCTGAAGAAAAAGAGGGAAAAGAGTATTCGGTATTATGTTTGTTATTCCTAATCTAGATACCTTAAGCACAGACCGTTTTCACATTTTTGAAGTCGAAGAATGTGGAATATTGTACATTTCTAGAATTTTGAAAAACTCATCACAGCGTGTTCCAAATGTTGGGTAAAAAATTGGGATCAAGATTGGCCCACAACTTTCGTTTTTCAAATTAGAACCCTATTTTTTTATGATTGCGTTGGATTGTACAAAGAAATATGATGATAATGTTTTAATATGTTGATGCTCCCAAACTTGATCATTCTTGAGTTATTTTCTGATTTTATGTCGTACGTAGCTTCAAATTCATTAAATCTGTTTCATATCAACTATCACCTTGGTCATAGAAGATAAATTATTCCAATAACTCACTAGTGACACACCTTTTCCTTTAATTCATTCATCATTGTTGTTATGAAACAGATTTTATGAATTTGTCGCAACGTACGACATGGAATCAGAAAATACTAAATAACTCAAGAATTATTAATTTTAGAAGTATCAACATGATAGAACATTATCATCATTTTTCTTCGCAGAATCCAACGCAATCATAAAAAAATAGGGTTCTAATTTGAAAAACGAAAGTTATGGGCCAATCTTGATCTCAATTTTTGACCGAACATTTGGAACACCCTGTGACGAGTTTTTCAAAATTCTAAATATGTAAAATATTTCCACTGTCTTCGACTACAAAAACGTGAAAACGGTTTGTGCTTAAGATATCTAGATTAGAAATAGCAAACATTATACCGAATACTCTTATCTACCTTTTTTGTTAAGTTTTTTTTTATATTTCGGAAAGTATTTTGACGAATGCAACGATTTGAGTATGGATGTATTCAAGTGTGTGTCACTAGTGGAATAATTCATCTTCTATGAAGAAGGTCATAGTTGATATGAAACAGATTAAATGAATTTGACGCTACGTACCACATAAAATCAGAAAATCCTAAATAACTCAAGAATTATCAATTTTAGGAGCATTAACATGTTAGAACACTATCATTATTTTTCTTCATACAATCCAACGCAATCATAAAAAAATAGGGTTCTAATTTGAAAAACGAAAGTTATGGGCCAATCTTGATCCCAATTTTTGACCCAACATTTGGAACACCCTGTGATGAGTTTTTCAAAATTTTAAAAATGTACAATATTTCCACAGTCTTCGACTTCAAAAATGTGAAAACGGTTTGTGCTTAAGGTTTCTAGATTAGGAATAACAAACATAATACCAAATACTCTTTTCTCTCTTTTTCTTCAGGTTTTTCTCGATATTTTGGAAAGTATTTTGACGAATGCAACGATTTGAGTACGAATGTATTCAGAATTGCTTACTCTGTCAAATTCAAAAAGAAAAAAACAGAAAAAAAAAATTTTGAAAATTTTTTTTTCGCTCCCTGTATAACTGAAAGTGGTCATGCTCCAAGAATATTTTAGCTCGGTAGATGATGTCAAACAATATCATAATCCCAATTTTCAGATTTCAAATAAGTCTAGTTCTCCAGAAACGCCTAATAGGCCGTCGAACTTGGTACACCCTGTATATATACAGGGTGTCCGGGGAATAACTGTACATACTCTTACCAGAGATAGAGTTGGACAAGGTGATTACTGATCGACTTTAAAAAATTAATTTCTGGATTTCCCTAGAAAGCTACAGGGTGATTTTCCAACTTCATGGAAATACTTAGACCATCATAAAATCCAAACTTATTGACGGATATTATTGAAACTTGGGAGGTTATGGGCACATGCTAAGGTCGAGTCAGAAAGATATCAATTATTTCATTATTCCAGGGCCGGGCTCAGTAATCTTCATTCAAAGTGTTCAGGGTAAAACAAACACTTTGTATTTCGAATTACAAATAATTGATTCGCAGTTTAGAAAGAGCCTGAATTGTGCTTAAATTTGTGATATCGCTTAAGGTTGTCACATCAACAATTACTCTTTTATGAATTTTTGAGTTTGGATAAAGTTCGAAAAATTGAATTTTTCACCATGAAGAGAACTGAAAATCTCATGTTTGAATATGAAATGCGAAAGTATTAGTAGAAAATTTTCAAAAGAGTTCAGAGCTTTAATAAGCACATTCCATAACGAAATAATAACAAATAAAAGAAACTAAAATACAGTAAAAAATACCTAATAAAAATGAAAATAGGAACGAGTGAATTGCTGAGTCAACGTTATTTCAGAAGTAGTTCGAAATGAAAACCATTAGCTTGTATACATTTATCTTGCCGAATGTTCAAATTGGATACAGTCTTGCGAATCATATCGCCATTTTTTCTTGAATATCGCTTCTTTTCATCAGCTGTTCTCTTGACTGGATTTCTTCAGAATACACCATATCCTTCAATTTTCCCCATAAAAAATAATCTAGCGGGTTGAAATCTGGAGATACTCCTCGATTCATTAATTCAGTTAGAGGGTTTTACATTGGAAGAAGTGTCACTTTGGTGTGTCTCTTTGTTGTCGAACACCCGGTATACATACGAATAATTTTGAAATATGCTTATGTATACCCTATACATTTCACCAATTTTTTTTTCGAAATATACTTTCATTTACTCGCAATGAGATCCTCGACTGGGGTGGCCACCCAGTATATCAACAAATTATTATAGTCTTCCTCACCTTCAGTAACTTTTTTAAGAAAATTTATCATTTATTTTTGACCTCTACAAGATGACTAAGTCCTGTTCAGGTAAATAAATTCAATTTTTCGAACCTTATCCAAATTCAAAAATTCATAAAAAAATGATTGTTGATGTGACAACTTTAAGCGATACCACAAATTGAAGCATAATTCAGCTTCTTTCTGAAAAGCAATTCAATTATTTGTAATGCGAAATACAAAGTGTTTGTTTTACCCTGAACACTTTGAATGAAGATTAATGAGCCCGGCCCTGGAATAATGAAATAATTGATATCTTTCTGACACGACCTTAGCATGTGCCAATAACCTCCTAAGTTTCAATAATATCCGTCAATAAGTTTGGATTTCATGATGGTCTGAGTATTTCCATGAAGTTGGAAAATCCCCCTTTAGCTTTCTAGGCAAATCCGGAAATTAAATTTTTATAGTCAATCAGTAAGAGCTAAAATCAATAAATGTTGAAACAATTCATTCTTCGTATGATACTATAGAATAATACGATACTATACAGCCAGGGGAAAAAACCTCAGCCGATAAAACCTGTCTCCCCGTAAAAAAAAATTCCATAAAATATTAAATATTAGGAAAATCTTGAAAGACATCAGTGTGATCATCTTCATGTTATCCGTCGATGGGTTCGGATAAACAGATTCTTCCCAAAACGACTCGCAATTCTTAATCTGAAAGGAAAAAAGACAAAAGCAGAAAAGAAACCGGTTATTCAGAATAAATCAAATGCATTTTAGAAATGCATTTGCTACTTTGAAAAACATCAACATTCAGATTTCTTGGCCAAATAATGTTAGGAGGTTTATAAATATTTATGACAGAAATGTCACAAAATTTGAAAGAAATGAAAAAAACTCCATCAATTTCCCCTTTCCTAATCTGTTGAAAATTATGAACCGATAATTTTTCAACATAACAAGCTAAACTTGTAAAAAATCGATTAATACATAACCTTTCAACTGTCCTCTTTCACGAGGATTTTTTTCTGTTGCCGTGTGGGTTTCTTGCAGAAGAATCACTTCGATACCATATTCATCAGCTAATTTGGAGACGTTATCACACTCGTCTTTCGAAATTCCTTCGATATTCAAATTCAAAATCCACAAATTCTCGCTCTCTGGTTGTGAGGGTTCTTCAAACCGGATACGACCTTCCAGGTGATGATTTTTCGGCACTTCAGATGTTTGAAGACCGCTACGGGACCCCAATGAAAGGCAATCATCTCCCATAGATAAACCAAACATGTTATAACACAAGAAAACAGAATATTTTTCAGGACCAAAAACTACCAAAAACTATTCCGAGAATTGTCTCTGATGAATATTTTTTATGTAACTGTACTTTAATTTTTTTTATTTTAAACGATTCTTTCAGTCCTCAACCTTCTTTTTGTGTGTGGACCCAATTCATTTGGGGAAACTATTCATAAATGTGAATCTCAATTTTTTTTATCTCAATTTGCAGTGTTGGATATGGCTCGACACATTCCACTTTACAAAGCCGTACTGCTGTTGCTTCGAGCTATAGCGGTCAGTTCTCAGCTGCTGAACCTGTTGCTGCCACAGAAGAGTATGGGGAGTCAGCCGTCAATCAGTTCTCTCTTGAAAAATATGAAGAATTGCGTGGATACTTACACATCCAAATTGTAAGTTTTTTTTTTTTTTTCGTAACATAATTTGACATCAAGTGGTCTTGATAATGATGAGAAAATTGATTTGAAACTGGAGTTATAGATGCTATGTTTATTTATTTATTCATTTATTTTATAATAGGAACGCAGGCAGGAAAACTAATAAAAAAAAGTTCACGGAAAAAAAAATTAAATTACAGAAGAGTATACGCAAATGAAAAAAAATAATCAAGTTTTGAAATACAATATTGGTAAAAATCCCATACAAGCAGAAAAAGAATTTATTTATGTTTCCAATTGAAAATATCACGAATCTTTTTTTTTTTAATATACAGGGAAAAAGTAAAATGGTCCACTGGTGCTTCTATTTTCAAAACACGGACATTTGTTTGAAACTACGTAATTTCCATTTTTAATTCAATGTTTCATTGTTATTTGTTTGAGTTACAGAGGTGTATTCTTTTGGATGAATTTAAATATTTTATTTTTTTTCTTTTTATCTCAAACTAGCTGGCCCGGCGAACTTTGTTTCGCCTGAAAGATTCATAAAGTGGTATCAACAAAACTGGTACTTTTTCAAGTAGGAGGTAAATAAGACAAAATTAAAGTACAAAATATACAAAAAATTTAATTACAATGAAATAGGTAGGTATGTACATTGTTATTCACATGAATAGACTTCACTTTATTTAAGCTGTACCTTATTATTATTTGAAAATTGTCTCATTGTTGTACCTTATGATGAACCACATTTTTAGTTTTTTCGTCATAAAATTTTCCATAGTGTTCGGAAGAAAGAAAGGTGTGATAACACATGGACTCAGATGCGTTAATATTATTATTAAATGTAGTTCACCGAATTTATATACTTACACGAAAACGTTATCAACCTCAGCGACATCTACTGGCGTTATTCCCAAGAAGGAATATTATTTCCTATTTTTTTTCCATTTCATCAAATTTTTCGTTGTTTTAATGTATTTTATGTTAACCTCACCGTAGAAGAATCCAACAAAAAAACTTTCATGACAAACAGTTCATCCACTCTTGAGTTATAAATGGTGTAACCAACAATATGGCCGACTGAGTTTTATATATTAAGACTAGCTGACCCGGCTGACTTCGTGCTGCCTCAATTGTGAAATATTAAAAAAAGTTTCCTCTTTATCTTTTAAATAAAAAGAATTCTTTCGATGTATGAATAACAATGTGCTTAATTATTTCAATGCAATTAAATTTTTAGTATATTTTTCCTTTTTTGTATTCCACCTTATATATTTTCTTCTTAAAAAAAACGAACAGTTAGTACAACTTTATTCATTTCTAAGGCGAAACAAAGTTCGCCGGGTCAGCTACCTTATCTAATTGCCAATTGCCACAATTGGTCCCACCACCAGATCCCCTACGCTCTTTAGTTTCTGGGATAGGAAATGATTCTAAATACTTCTTGGCCAACATTATACCATAATAGTTTATCATAATATTAAAGTTGCTTTTTTATTTATCGATTATCGATTGAGGCAGTACGAAGTCTGCCGGGTCAGCTAGTTTCACAATACATGTCCACACAATACTTCTGCAACATTTGATGAAATTTCAGCAAATATTGTAGTTATCACCATTTTAACAAACTATTAAACGAAATGAATAATTCATCGAGCTTACTTTCTTGGTGGTTTCTTGGCCTAAAATCAAATAATTCAAATTTGTATTAAGCAAACATTTTAAATTTCAATGGAGGTACTCACTATTCAATGGATTTATCATCTTGATATCGAAGTAATATCCATCATCGCATCTTCAAAACATTAGCGGGTATTGTAGAGCATCGTTTGAACGGTGTGTTTCATATATTCGTTGCAATTCTCCAGTATTGCGCATTTCCAAAATTTCACCTACAATCACAATTGCCACTTCGTCTATTGTAGGGGCGTTGAATTGGCGTCACGTGCTCCAACAGGTCGTTTATCTTCTCTAATAACAACCTTGTGATCGTCACTTGGCATAAGTTCCAAAGCAGTTTTAAAAAATCGAACCAATGCATGATGTTCAAGAAGTAGTTGCTGCAGATCTTGAAGAATTATCCTTCTCACATCTGCATCAATTGATTGACGTTGATCATCCATATTGCCTATATGAAGTAAAATTGGAGGCATTTATGATGTGCATCTTCAAGTGGTTGTAATAATCCAATTCGATGGTGAATCTGGCCTTGGATCTAAATAGCAGAAAGGGAAGACAAAATAAGTGATTTGAAATCATTAATGTTAATATTATATTCTTACCTTGAATATCGGATTGAATCCACGTCCCTTAATTATATCTGCTCCAAATGAAGTCATTTGGAAACACCCATTGTATTTTTGAGTGTTCGATAGAAAATGTCAATGTTTTGATTCGGACGTTTAGGCAACTCAAAATATACGGTAATTGTCTACATTGCCATCATAAATATAGATAACTATCTATATCTATGATCACCATCTATTGGCTATAATAAAATTATTAATAACACATGGACACAGATGCGTTAATATTATTAGAAAATGTACCTTAGCGACACCTATTGGCGTTATTCGCAAGAAGGAAAATTATTTCCTATCTTTTGTTCCATTTCATCAAATTTTTCAGAGTTTTAATGTATTTTATGTTAACCCGCCCTGGAAGAATCCGATAAAAAATCTTTCATAACAAACAGTTCATTCAATCTTGAGTTATAAATGGTGTAACCAACAAAATGGCTGACTTAGTTTTATATATGAAGATATCTTAATTTCGTTCAGTTCATATTTGTATCTTTAGTGGTGTTTTTTTTTCAGTAACAACATTGATTGATTGATTATACATCTATTTTAAAATTCACTTTCTGTTTCAGGCTGAACACGAAGACTTCCTCGAAGTCGAAACTGGGAATAAAGCTGGAAGACATGGAGCAGGGCGAGGGACTGGCCAACCTGATGCCTGACATACAAGATTCGGCCAGATTGGTGTCGAAGATCACCAGCGGTCTGATAGATCCTGATCACGAGTACGATGGAGTTATAGGCATCAATAAGACGACCTTCGCATCGTTGGAGGAACAGTATATCAGCATCATGAAAAAATTGCAATTCGGTGAGTGATTTAGTTTTGCTTGAACCACAAAGTGTAAATGAAGAGACAACTATACTCCATTTACGAATATAAAATCATACCTCTGGCCTTGGAAATTTGACACATTCCACTTTGTATCGAACAAAAATGGAGGTTATGACGCTTGTCAAAATATTTTTATGTTCCAAGTCGACACTATGTTGCCCTTTCTACATTCTTAGCAATTACGTATTTCTCAGAATGTGAATTTATTCGGAAAATGAATGAATTGGAAAAGATGTGATGGACGAAAATAATTAACGTTTATATGAATTGGTAGAAAGGATTCCTTTTCTAGTTATTTGCAATATTTCGATTCCGAACAATATGTAAACAAAGAAACAAACTGGCAATGTCGTTTTGTCATTGACGATATTTTCTGTGTGCGCACTGACTTTTCATCAGGTGCACCAACTCCTGAAAACGATACTATGACCTCCTATGTGATTTTATAAAAGTGAATGGAGTATAGTGCTCATTTCGTATAAATATGCTTGTTTAATCAAGCATTTTTGAATACTTCAAAACACAGTCGGTTGCCTGATGTAAACAGTAATTGATGTAATCAATAGTTATTTCTCTATTTATTTGGCAATTCGAACACTCTTGTTCATGAATGTTTCGCATTCGTGTTGGAATAGGAGTCCATTTTGCAACTTGTTTCAGAATATATTTTTAGTGGAACTAGACACCTTAGCGACTTGAGCTTTTCAGCAATTTATGTTTCTTGAAAAAAGAGAACATGACTATATTATATGACTTTTTTTCTATCTTGCTTAATTTAGAAGATGTAGTACTAAAACATCGAAATCTGACCACCCTGTACAATAAAGAATGGTTCAATTTTGAATTTGACACTTCGGCAACATACCGTTAAATCGTACACGTTTATTACTTACCATGGATACACACAACATCAATTTGTTTAACTGAACGTTTTTTAAAATTAAAAAACTCAACAAAAAAAAGTTGAATAACGTGCGATAATTCGTCGAGTATACAAATTTTTCACACTATATTCAGTATGTACGAATTCGAATTTTCAAGCTTTTTCAACATCTGCAAAGATATATAGGAGATCTCATACAAATCAAAAAAGTTGAGGTTATTTTCACTTCAGCCGGAAGTATATTATCAACAAAAAATTTCACATCAGATGCATTTTTGAACCATTACACTCACTTGCATAATTTCATAAATATTGTTTTTTTTGTCAAAAGATATTAGAGAGTTATCGAAACTGAAATGCATGCCAAAATTTATTGAAGGATCCTGTTATAAAAGAATCCTTAACGTTGGTCGGATATTAGCTATCGAAAAGATTTATTTTTTTCAGATATCTATTGAAATATTTTCTGGGAGGTCTTTACATATTCTTGAAAATTTTATTTGGGTTTTCTCTCCTAGACTCTGAAACAAGAAACAATTAGAAAATTTTTTTTAAATAATAGAAGAAAGGTCCCTGCGTAAAACTTGAGCACTGATTTGTCAGGGGCCAAAACTTTACAAGAAAAAATTGTTGACTAACAATGAACAAAAAAAAAACACTTTGAACTCTGAAGTGTAACGTTTTGGAGTCTAAGTCTAAATCAGACCCCTTCGTCAGACAATTTCTATTGTTCATACAACTCGGCAGAATCGTGCCTTTCTTCTATTATTTAAAAAAATTTCCTAATTGTTTCTTGTTTCAGAGACTGAAAGAGAAAACCCAAATAAAATTTTCAGGAAGATTCATTTCTTGTCGACTTTATTATGATATTTCCTTTATTTTGACAGTTGTGAGAAGATTAGGAGACCTGTCAAAATAGGGGATCTTTCATTTAAATATTGCTGTTCTTTATTCAAATTAAGCACAGGAAGCCTGTATGAAAAAAATGTCAATATGAAGGAAACTTTATTAATGTTAGGCCTCTATTTGTGTTACGATAACTCTCTTTTTACATAGTTCCATACTGATTAAATCCGTCGAAGATCAATGACATTTTTGATTCTGTTGCAAACTTCTCGTATCAAAATTAACTATCTTCAATTTCAGGCTCGTACGAGATGATCATGGAGCTCCCGGAAGGCGGCATAAAATTCGTCGTGTCGCATCACTTCGAGAGCAACGCCAAGGCCACCAGCGAGCAGTCCCACCCAGCCCGAGTGAAGAGGATCGCCCAAGAAACGGTCACCCTCTCTAGCAGCCTTCCCCTGAGCTACAGCAGTTCAGTATTCGTCAGATACGACACCTCCAGGTTGGACGTCATGAAGGTGCTCATAACGGGCCCCGCAGACACCCCCTACGCCAACGGTTGCTTCGAGCTGGACGTGTTCTTCCCACACGACTACCCCATCTCCCCCATGCTGATCAACCTGGAGACCACCGGTCACCACACCGTTAGATTCAACCCGAACTTATACAATGATGGCAAAGTGTGCCTATCGGTGCTCAACACCTGGCACGGCAGGCCGGAGGAAAGTGGAATGTACAAACTTCTAGTTTTTTACAAGTTTTAGTTTCGATACAGAGTTTAATCCTGGTCCCCGAACCTTACTTCAACGAACCGGGGTACGAGAGGTCCAGGGGAACCCCTGCCGGCAACCAGAGCAGCAGGGAGTACAACGCGACAATCTGCCAAGCGACAGTACGATGGGCCATGCTCGAACAGATACTCAACCCTTGTCCCTGCTTCGGCGAGATAATCCTCACCCATTTCTACCTGAAACGACACGAGATCATAGACCAAGTCGAAGGATGGGTGAAAGAGTTCGAAAACGAAACCGTAGAAAAGAAAGTATCCCGAACCAGCAAACGCACATCGTTCTACAACCTCGACCAGTTCAAGAAGGTCGTGCAACAACTCAAAGACCAACTGTTGAAGCTGAAACCGCCCCCATGCCTAAAAGAGGAGGAGGATGGTGACGCCACGCCCACAAACGCCAGCCCCACCGACAATCCCGTGGTAGAGAGTAACGAACTGGACAATGACGTAGAAATGCAAAAAATGGTGAACGACATGTGCGAATAGCCGATTTTTCCCATCAATCAATTTTGTGCATTTATTGTTTATAGATCATCAGTCATGATTTGGATTTCTCCTGCAATATACCGAATAAAATTTTATTTTTGGTTTGAGCCGTTTTAAATTTTTATGTATGTATTTATTTGTGGATTTTGCGAGGAAGGTTGTGTCTGAGAGATTTTCGTTACGTGGATTATTCGTATGATGAGGGTGGTTTGTTGTGTTCCAGACCACGGCTAATTGGATTACATCTGTAAATGTTTTCAATCATTTAACATATTATTAAGGAAAATTGTGATTTAAAATAAAATTCAATTAGTTTTACTCTTGATTTATTGCGCAATGTACCTTACATGTTTCTTCCAACCCTTAAATTCAGCATCACAGACAAATATTGCGACTCACTTTCGGAATGAAAAAAGGGTTATTATGAATTTTATTAGCCCCGTCACCGATTTTAAAAATTTTTTGCACAGTGATACTACAGTCTCAATTACAGATCTGGGAAGGCAGTAATTTTCGAGAACAAAAATAAATGAAACTCATAAATGTACTCCATATACCTCGGATACGGCTCTGATATAGTCTTATATAGTTTAGTTTTACAAGGTTAGGTTAGGTTCATTTTTCCTACCAAAAGTTGAAAGAGAAAATTGTAAAGAATAAAAAAAAATGGATAAAAAAAGAAAACATCGATCCGCATTCAGGTTATGTTAAGTTAGATTCATTTTCCCTACCTCAAGATCACAAAAAAAAATACAACTGGGCAAGGTACTTTAAAATTACCGAAAAAAGTATTAACAGTTCTATGGAAGGCAACACTGATAGAAGTGATAAAATAAATTCGTTAAAAACTTGAAGAAAACATCGTATCATTTCTTCTAAGTCAAGCAATTCCCAATTCGTGTCAAATTTAAGGGGCAATGCTCCGGGTATTTGAATACCTCCTCGCCTTCCTATGTTCCTGATACAAATTTCGATTTCAACGAAAAATGCTGTGCCAAAACTGAAATTACATCAGGATCACAGGAGGGCGAGGAGGTATCCGGAGCACAGGAATTGCCCCTTGAAAAATCGGGGATAGGCACTCAACGATACACTCCGATGTTTTGTGGGTTGCCGACTGTCAAATTGAAGGAAAAATGTACCAGATAATACGCCGCATTAGTGTGACGTCACAAATTTTGTTCTATGGTCTGGGTTCCAAACAAAGCGATTTTAGTGGGTGTTTTAGCATATTGTGATCTATATTTTATTAAGTTGATCAAATTAAGAGGTTCAAAGTAAGTATTCAAATAATTGTTGCAAAGTGCTATATCTTGATACCAATAATATTTCATTTACACTTATAACAAGCCGAAAAAATTCATATTTATTATAACATCCTAACCTCAAAATATGGATTTTTAGTCTATTTACATTATTAATCGAAGGCTTTATAGAAATTATCAATGAATTTTGTATGAAAATCCATATCTTCATACATCATTTTCATAGTATCGTTTCAGATGTGAAAATTTTCATTTAATTGACGAATTTCATACTTTCATTTCAGATGGTCATGTGTTGGGCTCCTGACTGTAAACATTACAGTGAAAAGGAATCATGTAAATTTTTCAAGTTTCCTAAGGATTCAAAGCTACGAAGTCAACGGTTAAAATTTGTTAGGTAGGTTCATTCATTTACAAGAAACCCTTTATTTTTACATTTGATTTTGCAGGCGGGATATAGAGGCAGGAGAACATGCACGTTTGTGTTCATGCCATTTTGTTGATGGAAAAAAAGAAAACCTACCGACATTATTCGCACACAATGCGAATAAACGAATGCGTTTCACTTCTCCTGAAAGAAGGAGGAAACCTGTTACGGTTACCTGCACGGTAACTCAGAATCGGTGGATCCAGTTGAACGGTATATTTGCATTTGAAATATTTTTTTCTAGCATGTTCTAATAATCTTGCATTTACAGAGTTTCAGATGATCAGTGCAAAAATCGAATTCAGACATCTCAACATCTCCATCGATAGCAATACTTCAGACGGAGAATTATTTTTTGAACAAGCAGATTGCTGAACTATAAAATGCTGCCCAAACAGCGTTCAGTTATAGAGTTATTGAGAAGGATTAATAACTTGTGCCAGTTGTTTACGGGGATCCCTTCATTCAAAAATTTTCACGCTCTTTATAGATTGTTGGAAAATATTGAGATAAATTATTATATATATTTATTATTATATATTATATATTTATTTATTATATTATATTTATTTTATTTATATTATATATTTGGAGTTGATTTGTCTTCTGCTTGTCGTTTTGGTGCATTTCATGTACATGCTTTGTCAGTCACACTAATGTTGTGATGGCCAAAAATACATACTGCTGCCATATGATGGCATTTTGCCTGAACTCTAGGACATGAGCATGATGCAGCAACAATACCATGTTCTACGTCTAGAGATATCTATAAAAAAAATTTCACATAAATAATACTTGAAATGAAATCAATAATGGAGAAATCGAAAGTAATTATTAATACTCATTTTGTGCAAATTGATCTGAATAACATCTTACCTCAATTGAATAGCATCTGTTTTTCATACTTGCTTTCACCTTTCCTTTAAGAAGAGTTGGCTGTACCTCTGAGTCGTATATAACTCGAACTACATTTCCACTACAGTAGGAGTTTTCGCCTCTTTGAAAAATGAAAATATTGTTGTCATAGATATAACTCTCTTTTCGGCCATCTAATAAATAGAAAAACGATTAAAGTTACATAAAATAATTAAGTACAAATAAACTGCTTGAAATAACATAACCTCTATCCGAGTAGATTTCCTCGTGTTATTCGAAATTAAACAATGAATTAACAAATATACTCGCTTTAATCTAATTGGGATGATGATTCGATTCACACAACAAGTTTCTTCAAGTCAAAAATACTTTCAGATATTCTACAAACGCAAAAGAATTATTCGCCCTCACTAAATCCCCTGTAAATGAAGTTTGTTTGGAACCCAGACCATAGAACAGAAATTTGTGACGTCATCACTAATGCGGCGTATTGGCGAAGTTTCCACAGGTTCCCATAATAATATAGATTTCGATTTTTTACCATGCCCTGGGTACTTCAGCTTCCTTTATTCGAATTGAAACTCGTTTTGACTTCTTTAATTTACATTTTGTTTGGGCAACAGAGGTTTGTTGAAATCGAATTCATAATAAAGCATAAAATAAGAATTTTGCCAAATATCCGAAGTAATCCTTCGACTAGACAGGCAAGCAACCCAAAATACATTAGCTGTGAGGTGGATTGCCTATCCAAATTTTTTTTATGGACCTTCGGATGAAAATTACTCATCATTTATATTACTTTTTAGTGAATTGAATTGATATTAACAAAATGTTTCAATAATTTCGGCAAGGATTAAAATGAAAGATGTTACATTTTTAACAATAGTTTATTTGCACAATTAATTATGTCACTAAAAATCAATATCATAACCTATAAAAATTTGTTTTGTTGGCATTAAAAACACAGGAAAGAAAATCATTTATTAAAAGAAAATCGATTAGTTGCTATACAATTTTTAAACGGTATTATAAATGACAATTTGAAGAATGAGTAAACAATCAAATGATCCTGGCGAAGATCAAATCCAAGAAAACATTGCTAACTGGCAAGACCCAACAAATCCGTTGGCCCCTTTAACTGAGGAACAACACGACTTAATTTACCAGCTCGAAGATATTATAAAAGATTGTTATTATGGGCAAGGCCCATCTACCAACAAATCTGAGCTAGAAACACCAAACAAGTCAACTCTAATAGATACAAATAAAAGCTTCATCAAGTGGTTCACACAAGTCGAGAACGAAGTCAGAAATGAAACAATGAACGAATTCCAAAGTTTCTACAGTAAACTGAAAAGGCAAGATGTTCACATAGAAAAATTATACCAAAACGCATGCGAATCAAACAAAAATTTAGAAAACCTTCTTCAAACCCACAAAGAAGTTATTGCGAAAACTGATTACTTGCACGATTTGAGCGAAGATTTGATGAAGCAGCAGAGGCTTCTGAAAACTAAAAAAGACGAATTGAACAAGGAACTGAAATATTTTATTAGACCCGAGGATTTATCGAAGGATATAAAAAATGTGAATTCTAAACAATTTACGGAAGCTTTGGATTCAATTATAGAGAGTATTGAGAATTTGAGTGTTCGTAATGAATATAAAGAAGCTAGAGTATATAAGATGAGGAATGAAAGTCTTTTGTTGTCGCTTTTAAATGAAGTTTACAAGTTGTTTAACCAAGTGATAACAGAGGCAAGTAGGCAGATTATAGATCCGGAGAATAAATCAATCGGGATTGCAGATCACGTGGCTACCAACGATTTGAACGCAGAAACTTCATATTCTTTGTACTACGGGAAGTTTCAAAGTGCATCGCACAAAGTTTCGATAATCGTATCATATCTCGAGGAAAACGAAGATAAAAACGAGTATTTCAAGAACACTTTGATCGACTGCCACAAAATGTATCTCGACGAAAGATTACCGTTACTTACTGCAGCAGTTTCGAAGGCTTTGAACGAAATCAAGGAAAAATTTAAAAACGATTACAGCATCCTGTTCAGATCTTGCGGATTATTCGTTATGAAGGTTTGTCAAGATGAGGTTAGTTGTTTTCAGTATTTCTTCAAGAATTCCTCGGAGCAATTCGACGATTACCTGGGGGTTTTATGTCAGAGTTTATACGATATTTTAAGACCTTGTTTGATCGCGATTAATCACATAGAAATCTTGAGTGAACTGTGCGGGATCCTCCGAAAAGAATTGTTAAGCGAGAGGGTGATAACGAATGTTTCCTTGAAGAAATATACCGAGACGATCAACCAGTTGTTAGAGGATGTCGAGGAACGATTGGTGTTCAGAACAAACATTTTCTTCCAACACGACCTCCTAGGATACAATCCTTCTCCAGGAGATCTTGCGTATCCCGAAAAATTGATACAAATGGAGAATATTGCGATGGAGCTTCAGGAATACCACCGGACAGAATCTAGATGCTCTGTTGGTTCTATAGAGTCTCAAGAAGTTTCTCGGATGGATAAACGCTGGAGCAGTCAACCATTTTAGGTCGTATACCGGAAATTCTCCAGCAGATCTTCACGCAATGTGGTACCCAACCGTTAAAAGGACTTTAGTTTGTTTGTCCCGGTTGTATTTTTGTTTGGACAAAGAAACGTTCCAAGGTTTGGCCCAGGAAGCTCTAGCGATTTGCATAAAAACCGTGCAAAACGCTGCAGATTTAATCTCGAAGAGAAAATCTAAAATCGACGGCTGTCTATTCCAAACCAAACATCTCTTGATCGTACGAGAACAAATTGCACCTTTCCAAGTAGATTTCACGATTAAGGAAGTTGGACTCGATTTCAGCAACGTTCAAAAAGCCGCAATGCATTTGATAAGTCACCGCAACAATATTTTTTCTTTCGGGAGCAACAACGCGTTACTAGAATTTTTACTGGAGGGAACTCCGAAAGTCAAGGAATACCTCATAGATTCCCGAAAAGAAGTCGATAAACAACTCAAATTCTCCTGCGAAGAATTAATATCGTACTGCACCAATCTCCTTGTCGGAAACTTGTTACAATTCTCACGAAACGTAGAAAATTACCTTAAAACCCTCGACAATAAACAAACCATAACTTTGAAGACTCAAGAATGGGCGAAACCCGAACAAATATCCAAATTAGTGAGCGAAACCCAGAAGAACATCAAAACCAAGGTGCCGGAAATCCAGAAATCTATGCAGCTCTACTTGGCGAATCGCGAAACCGAGTTCATCTTGTTCAGACCGATCAAAAACAACGTTATCAACGCGTTTATCAGTCTCGAACAACTTTTAACTACTCAGGGGTATTCTTCGGAGGATCAGTTGTTGATCGGGTGTCCTTCTGGGGTGCAGATTGGAGTTTTGTTGTCTTCCGTCTCGTTAACGTGTGAAGTGGAAAAGTTAGACGGGACATAATAATTGTTTCGTGTGAATATTCACAGTTTGTTTATATCTTGTTCCATAGTTTTTTATTTAAATTCTGTATATGAAATGTTGTATTGTTCACTTAAGGTTATTGGTATTCCCTGAAAATAGTTTTAAATCGTAATATATTTATATCCTCGAGAATTGTTCGATTGTTCTAATATAACAGGCTTATAAAGTCATTGAAGAGATTAATTAATTGCTACGTACTTCATAAATTTTTCTCTTAAAATTTACCTACCTTCTTTTCTTCATAAAAGAGATTTCATATCCAAATTTTATGGCACCTAGGCATGTTCATGCAGATCAATTTAATACCATAACAGACTTTATCATTTTAGTCGTAACTGCGTTTTCAAATGCTAGATATTCTCTTCAAACCCTGTGACCTGTGGGGACCCTGTAAATATATATTGAACCTTGAAAAAACATTGTAAAATGTGCACTTATTGAAAATGTAAATAAATGATCCTATAATTAATTAGTTTCATTATTCAACTAAAATTTCACTAATTTTCTTGATCACTGATAACGACGTTTGATGAAAGAATTATTAGTATCTATGATCAGGAACACAGGAGGTCGAGGAGATTTCCGGAGCAATGAATCTATGGGAGTCGTTCCTTGACTAGAGAACCAGGCAACAAAAAGTTTAATAATTGAAAGGTGGGTTGCCTATTCAATTCAAAATCTGTAGCAGTTCCGGATATTTGCGCGCATACCTCTTCGACTTCATATCTTCCTGATGTAAATTCGGTTTTGCCCTAAAACTCTGACTTCCTCCCGCCCACACAATATCTTTCTATGTCCCGATCGCCACGTCACAAAAGAAAAATCTCAAATTTGAAGAATCCGTTGTACTTCGTTTTTTCGATATTTTATGGTTGTTTGATGATTTTCGTGAACTTTGATCAATTCAATCAACTATGATCATCAATGAAGATACTCAACAACTTCTTATTAGAAAGCTCCTTCATTAATTATGAAACATTGAGACCGGTATTTCTTCGAATAATAATGTGACTATCATCAAAGTACTTTAATTTAATTCCTATTTATTTTCGAGAACTGTTTCCTGAAAAAATGAGATGTTGTTGGCGTCCTATAATTAAATTAATAAAGTTTGTATATCATAGTTTTCGTCATATTGCACGAGGGATTTTCCAAACAGACTTAATACTTTTCATATTCTCAAAAATGAGCTTCAATAATGTTTTTGATGAAACGGAGTAGGTACCCAGTAAGCTAAAAAAGCAGAATACAGTCAACTTTTGAGTGTATCCTCCACCAAAAAGAATTCAATTGGATCATATCAGCCAAAATTGACTTAATTTGCGGTACGATGAAACTTTGAGCCGGAAAAAAGTTAGAAGGTCCATCCAACTAACTGAATGGATGTTCATTAACATTAATTATTGGTTATATATCAAGTATTAATTAAATAAATGGATCTATCTAATTTGTCAGTGACATTCTGTTTGTAGCGTTGATGCAATCTAATTTTGAGGAAAATGAATAGAATTATCACAAATTATTCACTTTTCTATCCGATAGTTCCTTCAAAAAGTAGTGTTCTCAATAATAATTATTTTATTTCTGAAAAAATAAAAAAATTATTTGAATTTTTCATATCGATGGTATTCGGTGGTTACCAGAAACCATAGAAAATACTGAAGCAGAGCTCCATTTTTGCAAGCCCGATGTTGTCTTCTGTCAAAAGTGGGAATTTACAAGGCGAATTCATCCTGAAAGCAGTGAACGTTTAAAATTTTAGAGCTCTTCTGAGTTTTACTGAAGTGTTCAATCTTGAAATACAGTAAAAATATTTTTCAGTTTCAAATATATCTAAGCTATGGCTGATAAGAAAAAAGGGTATGTAAATGAATTGTTTTCTTTCTTTCATATCCGTTTTTCAATTCTACCATGTCATCATGGTGGATAAGGCATTACATACTCCGGTTTTATGTCATTTATATTTCGGAAATTTTTGGAGTTAATTCAAAACCAACGATTAACTTCTGATAAGTGAAAATTATTGATTTTTTTAAATTCTTGATTTTCATTGTAGAAGCACAAGTAATGCACCCGAGGATTTGGCAACCGCTATTCTCAAAAGGAAGGATCGTCCAAACAGGCTCATTGTCGAAGAGGCAATCAACGATGATAACTCAGTGGTTGCTCTTTCACAAGCTAAAATGGATGAGCTCCAATTATTTAGAGGAGACACCGTCCTACTCAAGGGTAAACGAAGGAAAGAAAGAGACTGTGTGCATAGTCCTATCCGACGAAACCTGTCCCGATGAGAAAATCAGAATGAACAGAATTGTGAGGAACAATCTCAGGGTTCGTTTATCAGACGTCGTCTCAATTCAAGCGTGTCCAGACGTGAAATACGGAAAAGGATTCATCTTCTTCCTATTGATGATACTGTTGAGGGCCTTGTTGGGTGAGTTTGAATAGAATTTGAAACTGAATTTCGGCTTGAGGTAGAAGTTTCGTTTATGCAGAATGAGGGAACATAGATACAAATTTTCTGTCGAGTTTTGACATTGAGACAGAAAACAGTCAGACATGTGTTCAATCTGAAGATCAGTAATTTAATAAAGTATATATTTTGATTATGGTATGATTATTTGAATGAAAAATTACATGGAGGAATGAAATAGATCATCAAATATAACGATTGATAACTTTCACAACATTTGATGTACGTTGGGTTGCCTAACTTCAGGAGAGGAATAAGATGAAGTGTTCTATCTGAATATTATTCATATTATTATGAATTACTAACAAATCGAATAAACTACTACTACTATTGTATTGTTTCTCACTGATGCCAAATTTTCTATAAATGGCATTTACTGTTTATCAATGGGGAATTCAAGAAAAACAATTTTGTTCACATTTTGAATTGTCTGTCTAGGCAAAATTGAAATTTTCAAAAATTAAATCTCCGGTACGGCAAGGTCTACAAGAATAAAATTTGTACCAGAGAATTTCTTATTGCCGAATGATTTCATGAAAAAATCATGAACGATATTGGCTTCTGTGCATATTTTAAATTATCCGTCTGTCAAGGTAAAATTGAAAATTTCAAAAATTAATATCTCCGGAACGGCAAGGTCTACAAGAATAAAATTTGTACCAGAAAATTTCTTATTGCCGAATGATTTCATGAAAAGATCATGAACGATATCGGCTTCTGTCCACATTTTAAATTATCCCTCTGTCAAGGCAAAATTGAAATTTTCAAAAATTAATATCTCTGGAACGGCAAGGTCTACAGAAAAGAAAATTGTACCAGAGAATTTCTTATTGCCGATTGATTTCATGAAAAAATCATGTACGATATCGGCTTCTGTCCATATTTTAAATTATCCCTCTGTCAAGGCAAAATTGAAATTTTCAAAAATTAATATCTCCGGAACGGCAAGGTCTACAAGAATAAAATTTGTACCAGAGAATTTCCTATTGCCAAATGATTTCATGAAAAGATCATAAACGATATTGGCTTCTGTCCATATTTTAAATTATCCGTCTGTCAAGGCAAAATTGAAATTTTCAGAAATTAATATCTCCGGAACGGCAGGGTCTACAGAAGTAAAATTTGTACCAGAGAATTTCTTATTGCCGAATGATTTCATTAAAAAAATCATGAACGATATTGGCTTCTGTCCACATTTTAAATTATCCGTCTGTCAAGGTAAAATTGAAAATTTCAAAAATTAATATCTCCGGAACAGCAGGGTCTACAGAAGTAAAATTTGTACCAGAGAATTTCTTATTGCCGAATGATATGATATGATGATATGTTATTTATTTTTTCTGTTTCGAATGCAATCTTGTTTTTTTTTTAATTATTACACTGTTTTGAAATATATTTTTATTTTTTCAATTTGTTCATCTTTTTTGTCCGAAATCAAAGGAAATTCTAATTTCTAATGACCTAGCAGATTTTAATTTTTTTAAATTTCAATTTTGCCTACACAGATGGAAAATTTAAATTGTGGGCAGGCTTCAATATTGTTCATGATTATTTCATAAATTCAATCGGTAATAACATATTCTCTGGTACAAATTTCATTTCTGTAGACCTCGCCGTTCAGAAGATATTAATTTTTGAAATTTTCAATTTTACCTTGACAGACGGATAATTTAAAATGTGGACAGAAGCCAATATCGTTCATGATTTTTTCATGAAATCATTCGGCAATAAGAAATTCTCTAGTACAAATTTTACTTCTGTAGACCCTGCCGTTCCGGAGATATTAATTTTTGAAAATTTCAATTTTGCCTTGACAGTGGGATAATTTAAAATGAGGACAGAAGCCGATATCGTTCATGATTTTTTATGAAATCATTCGGCAATAAGAAATTCTCTCGTACAAATTTCATTTCTGTAGACCTTGCCGTTCTGAAGATATTAATTTTTGAAATTTTCAATTTTAACTTGACAGACGGATAATTTGAAATGTGGACAGAAGCCAATATTGTTCATGATTTTTTATGAAATCATTCGGCAATAAGAAATTCTCTGGTACAAATTTTATTTCTGTAGACCTTGCCGTTCCAGAGATATTAATTTTTGAAATTTTCAATTTTGCCTTGACAGAAAGATAATTTAAAATGTGGACAGAAGCCGATATCGTTCATGATTTTTTCATGAAATCATTCGGCAATAAGAAAATCTCTGGTAAATTTCATTTCTGTAGACCTCGCCGTTCTGAAGATATTAATTTTTGAAATTTTCAATTTTAACTTGACAGACGGATAATTTGAAATGTGGACAGAAGCCAATATTGTTCATGATTTTTTCATGAAATCATTCGGCAATGAGAATTTCTGTGTAAAAATTTTATTTCTGTAGACCTTGCCGTTCCAGAGATATTAATTTTTGAAATTTTCAATTTTGCCTTGACAGAAAGATAATTTAAAATGTGGACAGAAGCCAATATCGTTAATGATTTTTTCATGAAATCAATCGGCAATAACAAATTCTCTGGTACAAATTTTATTTCTGTAGACCTTGCCGTTCCAGAGATATTATTTTTGAAATTTTCAATTTTGCCTTGGCAGAGGGATAATTTAAAATGTGGACAGAAGCCGATATCGTTCATGATTTTTTCATGAAATCATTCGGCAATAAGAAATTCTCTGGTACAAATTTTATTCTTGTAGACCTTGCCATTCCGGAGATTAATTTTTGAAAATTTCAATTTTGCCTAGACAGACAATTCAAATTGTGAACAAAATTGTTTTTCTTAAATTCCCCATTGATAAACAGTAAATGCCATTTATAGAAAATTTGGCATAAGTGAGAAACAATACAATAGTAGTAGTAGTTTATTCGATTTGTTCATAATTCATAATAATATAAATAATATTCATATAGAACACTTCATCTTATCGTCTCCTGAACTTAGGCAACCCAACATACGTCAAATGTTGTGAAAGTTATCAAACGTCATATTTGATGATCTATTTCATTTCTCCATGTAATTTTCCATTCAGATAGTCATAACATAATCGAAATATATAATTTATTATATTACCGATCTTCAGATCGAACATATGTCTATGACTGATTTCTGTCTCAATGTCAAACTTGACAGAAAATTTGTATCTATGTTCCCTCATTGGGCATAAGAGAAAGTGGAG